>CAIGRN010006489.1:0-16179 GCA_903798345.1 Fraxinus anomala | reverse complement strand
ACCAAAAGAAAATGAACATTTGTATTTAGTATCACATAATGCAAGGAATATAAGGCATGTGGACACAAGTTACCCATTTCATTTTTCCCCATGTGCGATACATGTGTGAAAGTAACTCAGACATTTAGCAATGCATTCTACATGAGAAGTTTATTAAAAATGCATAGGCAACATCCTACTTGAGAGTACATATGCAACATCCTACTTAAGAGCACATACGATTTAGAAAATGCATAGCAGGATGAAGAAAGCAGAAACAGGACCTCCTGCACTATGTAACTTATTCATCATAGTACGGAAGGAAAGTAATGGCGGTTGCCGCGGTTCCTTGGCCTTGCCCCATTCTGCTTCTAAACCTGGGTCCCTAGGGATTCGTTCTTATCTAAGAAGGGTATAGAAGAGTGGTTTGGCGTTTGTTTACCGGGTCTTGCTTGAAAGNTCTGCTTCTAAACCTGGGTCCCTAGGGATTCGTTCTTATCTAAGAAGGGTATAGAAGAGTGGTTTGGCGTTTGTTTACCGGGTCTTGCTTGAAAGGATTGCCTGGGAAATTTCTCGATTATCCTTGGAAGTACAAGGGATTCCTTGCCTGGTGTGCTGCCTTGATAAGCTTGATAACAGGGCATCTTTTTACACCATTGATAGCTAAGGATTTGAACCCTAGTACTCACTTCATGCATTGGGAGAATTTTATATCATTAAGAAGAAGAATCACATCATTATGGGGATAATGTGGAAAATATTTTGGCACCTCCACGTCAAGCAACTGGAGTTATCCTCAGTTGAAATGAGCATAGATGATACTCACCGAGTAAAAGAAAACCACTCTAGTCTTACTTCATGTCAAGAAACCAAAATCCGCCCTAGGAAAATACATCTATAGATACCAGCACTCATCAAACAATTTATACATCAAAATGTACTCATGCAGATCAAAAACATTTTGAGGTCAAAACTCGAGCAAATAGAGAAATGATGAACTAGTCTGAGCAATGAGGGTATTATGATCAACTCATTTATTTGTGAAAAATCCTAATAAAATCAAACCTAGAGCACAAAACTCCCCTCTAGAAAATTATAATGTCTACAAACAATTTATATCTGTTCTGTTCTTGTTTTTCTACAATACAAGTGCCAAGAAGATTAAAATAAATAAATAAATTCTAAAATTTAATAAGCATGTAGGCTGGGACAAGCTACTAGGATCAAAACAGATCACTTCTAAAAAATATCAAATCTGAGAGCATAGCAAGTAGAACTGAAGAAATATCTTCTCATCCACAAACTCGAGCTTCCTTTTAACCTATGCACAGAAGAATATACAGATGCATGCATAAATGAAAGCTGCCTCCTAAATTCAATTAGCTGTTTTAATAGAATTTGGCAACACGTCCCCACAAACTGATCAAGGATTAATGCCTCATGAACACCCCAGTTCAAGGTAGGAGCTAAATGGGCACATTACACGAAGCCTAGTCTTCACTAGATAGTAACCAAATGATACAAAAGAGGAGCCTTTTTAAGCAGCTAACAAACAAAAGGTATGAGCTTGTAATTAGACATGGCCCATGGGCTGAGGAAAAAGAGCCATGCTAGTTAAGACTTCCCTGATGTAACTCTCCAATTTCAGCAAACAATAATCCACCTCAATACAAAATAGCAAATGCCAAATATTTGCAGTTACCACACAAGCAACTAAAAAACTTAAAAGTCAAACCTGTGGGATAATGTTTTTCTCCATGATGTCCTTGAAAAGAGGAGGCGGAGGCAAGTCCAATCCAAGCATCAAGAATGGCATCCTACTTGTCTCCATGACAACATTATTCACTTCAGTTCCACCATCTTCTCCATTTCCATTGTTCTGGCCATCTCCATTTTCTTTGTTTTCTGCGATAGCTTTGCTATGGATCTCTTTCACAACCTCCAGTTCTCCCTATGAGTGTTTGCACTTTGAATACAAGGAAAAAAGAAGACTAGCAAAAGGTCTGAAAAGGAAGATAGAAATTTTAGTAAAGAGAAAACCTGAAAACACTGGTGAATGATGCTGCGGCCTTTTTTTGAACTTTTAAGATCTCCATGCAACGTGTTAAGAAGCCATGACATGAATTCAACAGGGTCAGACTGTGCACCTATTCGAAAACGCTTTTTACTAGCTTTCATTACTGCCTGCAGAAACTCGTGTGGGCTCACCTGCAATTGTGCAGTGTTTATAAGCAAGTGAAGATAGTTGACAGAAAGTTATGACTTACATGTGAATACAGTTTCAAACCTGTCCTTTAAAGTTTCTTGCATGCCATATCTTTCGTGTGAGCTCTCCAAATCGATGAACAAGTGCGGATTTGCTGTCTTGATAATTTTCAGGGATAAGAAAGAAATTCCTTAAGGGAGTAACTCGCATCAAGGATTGAATAGTGACATTAACAAAGTCGGTCTCTTTGATGTTATTCAGCCCCACCTAAAAGATTTTCCAATTCCAAAACTAGTATTAGTGTTGGAAATAAAAATATGTAAGATTGATATAGCAATAACAGTAACTATAATTAGCAAAAGAAAATAAGAAGCACAAAGAAGTTAAATAAAATACCATTCCAGGAAGATAATCCGACCCATCAAGTGCCCTGGACCATTGTCGATTCTTATCAAGCTGCTCAACTTGTTCCCTATTAAACCTGTAAAGTATGTGAAAAATTTCCATGACAAAAAATTAAATAAAACATATGGTTAAGCTGCCGAAAAAGATAGTATCCGCTTCACAAGATTGGATGGGCCACAAGAACAAGAAAAGGCAACTACAAATTTTAAAAAATTAAATAAATCACGCAGCAACGTGCCTTGGGTTGAGTACATATCGAATACCATCAAGCGATGGGTCAACAACTTCATAACCATCGGGAAGGCAGTAAACTTTCTCTGTTCGAAGATTGATGTAGACATGGTGCCCTGCTTCAAGGCCATGAGTATATGCATGAGATTTTCGCCCCCTTCCTTGGTAATATTTCCCACAAACCAAACATGCATACACATTCAAGTTTGAAAGAGATACTGAACAAAATTTTTCGAAGTCAAAATCCAGGACCTGAAATGATTAAAAAATAAAGAAAGAATCACTGAGTCGATCACCTTCAGCCTACAAAACTACTCACGAATAATAAGTTAGCACAAATAAACAATCTTGATAAATAGTACAATTGCAGGCCCGTGAAAGACTTCCTTAATTCTCAGACACTTAATCCTCAAACAGGAACACCTATATAAACATACTCTATAATAGTGTACCATCACATACAGTTTACAACCAAAATAAACAGATGTGGAAAAACAAATTACATAGATGGACAATAAGAAAAAGAACAGACTTTGATTAGCATATTTTAATGGTGAAAGTGAAATAAAACCACCAAGGAAATTAATTATGAAACATGCTGGTAATGGAAGAACAGAAGTTCAGTGATTCATACAGGTAAGTGATGTAGTGATTTCAGTACCTGTCTATTAACCGTATCAAGATACGGACAGTCCCTTCTTACTTCCACCATGCGATTACGCTGTCCTTGGCCCCCTATTGCACCTTGATCCTCTTCGTCATCACTGTCTTCCTCATCATATGCATGTCCATTTTGCCCTACTCCACTATTACTTATGACCCTATCCCTGCCCCCACCTCGTCTGTCCTCAACATCATCTTCATCATCATCATCGTATGAAGCAAGCGGAAGGAGTGGATTGTCAAACGCAAGCTGAGGCGAGGACTGCTCGACCAGCTTCTGCCTCTTAACTCCCTCCTCAGACACAGTGTTCTCCCACTCCTCTCTTTTTGTTTTCATTTCTACAGTGAAATAGTCTTTTCTCCAATTCACAGCTGAACCAAATTTCCATAAATCACTTTATTCAACTAGATGGATATCACTTTACTTGAGATAAAACAACATGTAAATGAATGATACTGAATTTTGATTAATTAATTCATCAATACAACATCAAAATCAAGCAGAATACAATAACAAATAGGTTGAGAAATGAAACACGAAGGAAAGATTAGAAGCTAAAAAAAAACAGATTAAAGAAGAACATTCAAACAAAAATAAAGCAGCAAAAACAGAGACCCTGATGAAAGGAAGATAAAAGCGTGAGTTGACCTGTAGTGAATTAGGTTTAGGGATTTTGAGCTTTAGGAACGTTCCAGAGAAGGGCATTTTATTAAAATAAACCCAATGAATGCAACGTGTCCAGGCAAATCGGACACATCAATTAAATACATAATAAAAGGATAAAATGTATCGGACTAACCTGTTGGGGGTTTCGCGGCCGCTAGTCGCCGGTTGCCGATACGTCTACCGCCAAAGTTGCAGATTTTGCTGGAGGGTGTGTGGCTATGTTAAGGAATAAGTAAATGTGCTTTTTATTTGCAATCATATTATTTTTCGATTGCTCTTTGAATCCTTGATTGTAAAAATAATAGAGCTATGCAAATGCCCTCTATTTTAGAAAATTAATATTTAAAAATAAGTTCTAAGAAGTTTTCTAATATAGAGAGTCGACTTGACTCTTCAAATTTACATAATCAAACTCACTCTCTATTTTTAATAATAATGATTGTATTTAAAACGTCACATGTTTTAATACTGTAATTTTTAAATTATTCAAATTATATTTAAATTAATTGGTTATTGACATATAAAAAATTACACTAAATAAAATGAGGTAAAATCAATAAGCCCTTGTTTGGGCTCTATTTTAATGAAGTTTTGGGAAAAATATATTTTAGAATATTAATTTTTAAGAGAATGCGTAGTTAAAAAGTAAGAAATTTTTTTGAATTTACATGTAATATTATTTTATTGAAAAATGTCAAAAAAAATAAAGAGCCAAAATGAGAGCGTTATTGGTGTGCATAAAAATTTCGATTGTATTACACGTACATAATAATTTACATGCACATGATCTGATGAAATAGAGTTGGATAATTTTTTTTAACCAAATAAAAAAATCCCTAATCTGTTTTTGACACAAATCATCAAGTAACTTCATTATCTACAAATAATAATATGATTCTAAAAATTTTGATTCTCTAAATTTAAAAATACTCTCCGTAATGCATAAGATACTTTTTTATAAATAAAGAGTTCTTTAGAAATGTTCTTACTATTTCCTCTAAAGAATGGAGACAAATAATTTATTAAATTAAGCCCAATTTGATTTAGCTAAACATTAAAGTGCTAATTAGGATTGGACAAAACTCCCGAATCGAATTGGATCGAACCAAATCGGGACTGAACTGAATTAAATCGAATGTTTATTTTTAAGTTAAATACCCAAATGTGTATTTGAATCGAGAACTGACGAGTTCGGTTCAATTCTCAATTATAGAATTGAATAAAAACTGAATCTCCTTAACTTTTTTTTATCTTAAATAAGTCAAATAGTTTTATTTTTTTCTAAATAAATTTACTAACTAATTAATTTAGTTCAAACCCAAAATATGATTTTACTATTTCTAATTAAGCTTTTTCAAATATCTTATTCTATCGTAGTGTCTTTCTGCTATTTGGAGAAATCGAATTCGAAACTCAACTGTGTCTCTCTTTATTATTGTGAGCTCGTTATTTTCATTTTTCTTTAATTTTAACAGTCAAATATATAATGAATTCAACAAAAAGATACACAAAAGATATGACGGGATTGGATTACGTGATTTTGTAAGAGCTAAATTGAACACGTCATTAGTTGAATTAATGTTGCTGTAAATATGAAATAATAATTATTGTACGAAAAATCGGGAATTGAACCGAATGGAATGGAATGGAATTGAACTCGAATGGTTCCATAATTAAATTTTGACTCAACAATTCCAATTACTAAATACCAGAAAAGTCGGGTCCAATTCAGTTCGACTCTAAGAACCGAACCAAATCGGACCATGTCAAGCCCCCTAGTGTTAATAAATTTTGATACATGAAACATGTAGCTGAAAATTTGATAAAAGTTATAAATCATATAAAATGTGTCGTTAAAAATGAATTTGAGAAAAAAAAAAGGCTTTTATAAATGAGAAACAAACGGAAGTTAACTTTAAGTAGTACGAAATTGTTAAATTTAACTTAAAAACATTTTCACTCCGAGCAATTTTTTGCTTTGTTAGAATAGAGGAGTTCAAAAATCAAAAGATCCTTGTTTCTAATTTTCTTTGCGTCAATAGTGATAAGTATACTTTTTATGCTTGTCTGAAGTGAGAAATAGTGTACTAAGCACCGTTGCTTAACAACTTAGCTTATGCTAAGAACGCACAAAAGCAAGAAAATGACAGAGAACTATAGAGAGAGAAACAGAGAGGATTTTGTTAAAATGTCAATGTCAAGCTCAACTTTATTGAATGATACTCAACAAATTAATAAAACCTAACAACTGAATTTATCAGCCTCATCGTCTCAATCTCAAGAAATGTGTTTCTTCCCTTCCATTCCTATCGTTTGCTGCTGTGATCACAGCACAATGACCAGACAGACATAAAATACTCAAAACTGAAATGAGATACATTCCGAGGACAGAGAAAAAATACTTCTACTAAAAAGTCTCAAGTTATGCAGCAGCCTGCCAATCCTTCTTGATCTCAAATGTATAATTCATCTCCAAGTAGCACTTGTTGTCATCATCAAGAAACTGCACAAAATGACATCAGAGCAACAGAAATATTAGTAAGATTGAAATTATGTGTCGTGCAGTCTTAGAAATCTTCAATCTTTTAAACAAGTTTTTGAGTTAAAGCTACAAGAAATCAACAGGTATAACAAGAGATGATCAATGGATGAATTGATCACCTGTGTTTTAGCTGAATATGATCCTCTAGCAAAGATGCCAGACGGGGTTGTCTCCTCAGGCATCTCATGTGTATAAGGTTCTGACTGAGGGCTAAAGGTTCCAATCATTTCTTTGGTGCTGTCCACTGAAATAAATGTTCGTGAAAGGGTAAATTTTATCAAAAACTTCAACAAGTCCATCAATATTCAGTTAGAAACGCATAATTTGAGGGAAGAGAACCTTTGATGCCAGTTTTCCAAACCGTGTTCCTGTACTTGAGGCCTGAAACAATATTGTTGCTGACTTGGAATGTAAATTTAAGGCTGTAGCGACTTCCCTCTTTCAAAGTAAACCACGGTCCTTTAGGGTTTCCAGTCTCAGGGATTGTAATTTCTGGATCCAGAGTTTCTACAATATGACCGTAATGACAAAAGAACGTCACGAAACATGTTCGCTCTCCTCTACACAGCAAGAATACTCCCAAGTAATGTCATCAAGCAGTTTGAGTTGGATTTTGAGACTGTACATTTGGTTTTATATAAAAATAACTTTCTATGCTAATGATTTTCATATAACAAATTCAGTAAACTGAAGTCCATTTGTTAGAAACTACTTGAAACCATGTTACTACACATATGATATTCAAATACTCCCATCCATCCCCTTGTAGCATCTTTTTAATGGAAATGGGAAACTGGACACGGTAAACCACAGTTAATGAAAAAACTCAAGAGAGAAGAAAAACGTAGAGCATTTGTTTGTGTAAGGGGTCTTACCCAACACCTGTAATGGAATGTGGAATTATCTCTCATTCTTTCATACTTTCCTTTATACTATTCTCCCTCTAATAATCTCGATTCACTTCTCCGATTCACAAGTACAGGCCCCAGCTCACTGGGTGTGATTGACTTACCTTCCTGGTGTAACATTATGTATAAGACCGAACCCATTGAACTCCTATAAAAGATTACTAATCCTTAACTACCGTAGGAGCAAGTAAGACAGATTGAGAAATAGTACCTTCTCATTTAAAGATTGACTGTCATATCATATAGTATTATCACTGGACCATTTCCTACTAGACATACAGTGGGGGAAATATGGCTATGACTGCAAAGAATGTTCCATAGAAAAGGGTACTCTCGAATCCCGAGGATGTCTTTCATTTGACATATTAGTTAAAGAAACGGTCAGATCCAAGGAAAAATGTTGAAGATCATTTGTTAGGTCTCATAAATTTAGTCGAATTTGCTCCTACCAAACGTACATTCAAAGTATATTCTTTCTTCTAGACAGAAGTAACAACATCTATTGCTATTTGATGAATTTTGCAGTGCAAGATTGAAAAATAAATAAAATAAAATAAATACTCTTGAAGACTATGTCACATTTATTAACCCAGTTAATCCTATTAATTACTTGAATTCTTACAAAAATAAAATAAAATAAATAATAATAATAATAATAAACTAGTTTTATAAAGAAAAAGTATACCTCCAACAGAATTCACATCAACACTCCCAAGAAGTTGTTCCTTCCACCTCCTCAAACTTTCATCATCCTAAATTCTGAAAAAATTATACAATGAAATGGAAATTAGGAAACATAAATTAAGGAAAAACACAAACCTTATCCTTCTCAGACAGTTCTTTGAGAGTGCACTGAGGTCCCAATTGAATTTTTGATTCAGTGTCTTCTTCATCCTCGTCCTCAGTTGTATACAGAGAACCCTCACTCATTTGCCTGCTAACCCTCCCAGTAGTATCAGGCTCAATTTCAGAGTCAGCATGATCTGCACCTGTTTTATTAGTTTCCGAAACAGGGTTCCCCTCTTTACCCTCCTTGTTTTCGTCCAATCCCATGGCTCCAACAGCCAAAGACATCAACAATCGTAATCAAGATTTGGTTCAACAATGGAAGATTTCGAAAAGACACATAAATAATGCAACAAGAATAACGAAACTGAAAAGAACACAAAGAAGAAAAAGAACAGGGAGATAGAGGCAAGCAGAGAACGAAAAGAATCTGCTTTTATATAGAATAGTAAAGAAAACAAAATTGAGGGTAATAAAAAATTATTACAGTGAGTAAAATAAAGAATCCAAGAAAGGATTTACAAAGGATAAGGCTTCTTAAGAAACAAAGAGAAAAGGACACCAAGAAAAAATAATAATGCTAGAAGAAAGAGAGAATTTTTGAACTGAAGGAATTGGTCGTGTGGTGATCCGGGTTTGTGAATAAATGAATGAATCAATCAACAATAACAGAGAAATGGTGGGTAGGGAGATCGTGAAGGTCACTAGGTTTCATAAAAAAAACCACGATTCAAGGGGACTCCAACACACGAGAAAGACAGCCTAGGATTGGATAGACGATAGGTAATCTGTAATTTGGCTATTCTTTTTGGTCAATGACATGAGGAGTACATGCACCCAATTTCAGCTTATTAAAACTCTCCCCTATTGTGCATCAATAAAGCTCTAAGTAGATAACAATTTTAACAGAATTAAAATCGATGCTGACATGGCCGAACTTGATTGGCCATTTTTTCCATCTTCCAATGGTGCTGTGCCAAGTGTTATCCGTCAAATTTTTCATTAAGAAAGTATGTACTTGTAGTATGATTGATGGTGCACTACCATTTGCTTTCGTTAACATAAAAGTTTCATTCTGTACAAGATTACAGGGACATGTGATCGGTCTAGATGTCAATTTTACGTTTTAGTGTTCAAGTATTTGCGGTAAAAGAGGGGGTACTGTTGCAATGGATTGCTAACTTTGTCAAATCAATGTATTTTACATACTTTTTTAAGACGAAATTCGTAATAATAGTTGAAGAAAGAGAAATCATTTAAGAATTTATGTAGTTTTATCAGCAATTATCGAAGCAACTGATAGGCCCCTCCCTAGAGAATGATTTGGATTCCATCTCAACCTGTAGTAGACTCGAGGTTTTTCAGCTGCTGACAATGAATGGTTTATTAATGATGAGACATGATTATTTATTATTATTATTCTTCTTCTCAATTATGCCGACAAAATCAAAGAATATGGTGAGATGTCACTAACTATCATTCTATTTTAAAAAAGTGCCATGTCTTTTATGTCCAGATTTGATAGGGATTATGTTAATCTAACTTAAAATTAACAATTAATTTTAATCACATATTTTTAGGTCTTACAACTTTTCAATCACACATTACATCTATTACAATCAAAATCTACTGAAATTTTAATTTTAATCCCCACCAGTCATGTGGGAGAACAAGTGTATATTTTTTTCTTCTTATTCAACCTTTTTGTCAGACATATCATCAACTTACAACACGGCCATTTCTCGACCTTAGACTTCTCCTAGGATTAGTTTCCTTTTATCTTTGGGTACGTTTAGCAAAATTGTTGAAGTTGACTTATGCCTCAATAATTTATTGACTGTTGATCATTCTACTCTTGTTTAATGAAAGCATTTGTGAGAAATGCGATTTTCGTCTTGGGCTATGATAAAATCTGACCTTATATGTGGCATGTTTGATCTATCATTATTTTACTTTACTGTTATGAGTATTTGGAAATGTGCTGTTGAAATTTTATTAGATCTTGACATGTTATCTTTATGGGTAATTCGTAAGCCTTGGCAACGTCGATAACATATATTTCAAAGTCTGACCCATGAATTTATGATTTAGACTTAAGAGATTATTGTTATATCAACGAATTACAGAGCAAGTACATAGTGGATGGGGTACTTCATTAACTGACTGGGCATTGTTGATATCAATTATATTGGGCCGAATCAAATCAAACAACAACATTTTGGAATTAGGTCACTAGTATAATTTTTCTCTTTATATATATGAAACTCGTTCGCATTCAAGGTAAGTTCATCTAAATCCTAAACAAATCTTCTCACACTTATGTCTTTTGCGCTGATTCTATTTTTTATTTTGACAATTGATTTGATGGTTGGAGTACAAATGCTTGCGTCTTTTTTCATGGACGCTTTTGCACCATAATAGTGTGTTTTAATATGCAGTTAACACTTAGTGGATAAAGGGGGAGAGTTTGTTGGATCTATTGACCACTTGATCAAAAGATTTTGAGGTGAACATAACATATTTTCGTTGCAAACTCTTGTGTGAAAGCTAATATTAACTAGACTTGACATAAACCATCCATTTTGACCTATACATTTTAAAACCTAGGAAAATAAAAGTCCATTTTAATAATTCAATTTAAACAGCGGACAACAGGCAATCATAATATCCTATAATCAATTTTCAGCAATTCTACTACAACGTACATATTGTATCTTTGTTCTAAGGTTTTAATTAATTTCGAAAATTAACTAACATATTAAAGTATGAACACCAAATATAATGTGGTAAACTCAGAAGGAAAACATCCACGGCCACATGCCATGGGTCAAACAATCCACTAAATCAAATGATAAAAATTACAATAGCCTCAGTTTTCTAATTTTGTAAAATTAATTAAAAACAATCAAAAGAAATCTAAAAAGAATTCCTTCGTTTTTTTTTTCTTCTTTTCACTTGTTGTAGAAGTCGAATCAAACTCTTCGTTCTGCCTTTATCGTCACTTCACTATCGCACTTGGACGCAACCACCACTTGGATTAAAAATCACTATTCTGAACTCACGTCAAGCAGCTTGATTAATGAATAGGATTATACATTAACGCTTTTTTTTGTTCCCTTCAAATATGGTTGAAGAAAAATTGGCGAGTTTGAAAATATTCAATGAAGCATTACATCAGTATGAACTCTTTCAAGAATCGCAGAACAGCTCGATACTGGTAAAACGACAGAACTTCTCGCTATTAGTAAATAACAGAACTACTTGGTGATGGATAATGACAGAACTGCTTGCTGCTGAAAATGGTAGAACTGCTAGTCACGAGTTTACCAGATGAAATTAGGTTTTTCAATGCTTCACTTTGAATTAATCAATGAAGTATCAAGTCCTGTGTGATTTCTCGAATTCGACAAAGCCGTAGCCTGTAAGAGCAATGACGAAAAAAATTATTCCAAGTTGTTAATCCATTTCTAGATTTCTTTAAAGCAATGCACAATATTCGAACTAAGACTTATCTAAAAATCAACAAGTAAACACAGTAAGTATATAATCATATCATATAAGATTTATTTGATATATTAATAAATAAACTTATTGTGTAATATTAAATCAATCTTTCCTTAAATTTAATTAATTAACCTATCAAATAATATCTAGGATGGTAAGTGAATAATTATGTATTAGCTGCAATATGGTAATGAAAATTCGAGCCCTATTTTTAGTATTAAAACCCTAAAACTCGCAGCCATAGTATTTTGTTAAAATAGCTTACCATCCAATCAGTTAAGATTGGCGGTCGTTTGGACTTGTATCATGTTTTCACATTTTTGACAATTTTCTTGAAATTTAAAAATCAATCATATATTATATAAATCAATAAAAATAATATGTAAAAATATGAAACCAACAACCTCCCCCTTTAGCATAGCTTAAAAAAATCAATCGTGAATTTTCAATGTCATGTTTGTAAGTGTGATGATCAAATCCTGCACGGGACTCTCCCTTAGTTCTCACATAAAACACACAGCTCTCCCTAACTCACACATTTTATGAACAGAAAATCCTTAATCAAACAATGTTTCATATAGTAGTATTTAGTGAGTCTAAGTAAACGATGCGCAGTAAATTTGAACAAGCACCAATGACATAAAGTAGTGTATCAATACTAAAAAGTAAAGTTCATCAAATTCAAACTGCACTACATACTAACTTCCATGTACTTCATGTTTTCAACCATATAAAACTTTGCCTACTCCCCATTTTTTGAAATTTAAAGGACACTATCAAGATAGGGGAGGAAACCAACCAACCAAACACAAGTATATCGAGTTAATACAGTCATCCATGTGTGTGAAACAAATAGTTAGGTATCATACATGACCAAATCAAATAGTTATATCAGGAAGTTAGATATCAGCACGATAGAACCAGACAAAAGGCATATTTGTTGGACTTCTTAGCAGGAGCAGGAGCAGTAGCAGTAGCAGCAGAGTAGCTTTAGGCTAATGTGATAGGAGGTCAAAACCTAGTCCCTTAAGTGATACAAGAGTGGAACTAGCTGATTCTTCGGGCAATCAGTCTCCCCCTTACATACACCTGTTCTTTATAATATGCAAAAATAGCTTGAACCTACAAAAATTCTAGATCAAATATAATGAGCAATTTCTCCATTTTTAACACCAAATAAGGTTTAATTGGCTCCTAATTTTCGACCTAAATTTTCCTTCTAAACATTTCCACTTAATTTTTCCTTTTTGCAGTGGATACTAGAGTTTTTAGCCAAATTTAGACAGTTGATTAGAAATCTACGAAAAAAATCTACGCATGTCAATCACACAAAAATAGTGAGATTTACAAAAGTGAATCAATCATCATATTTTTTTATAGCAAATTTCACAATCAAATCAATTTCATAATTAGCTTAAAATCATCAGGATAACCATAAAATTTCCATTCGAATGTCTGTTCACAATTAATTTAATTAATTTCTCATATTAAAATGTAAGTCTATGATAGGATCATTTAGACTAATCAATTATAAACCATGTCTTAACTAAAGTTAATACTTGTAGTGATTAAATGCAAAAGTATATTTCAAATTTGTCATCATCTAAAAATTGTCTCTGTAAATAAATAAAAAATGTATGTGCAGCCTTAATATATATAGAAATGATTTCCTAAACACTGATGCTTAGTTTATGCATAGATGACAAGGTACACCATTAATTGGTGAAAAAGTTAAGGATAATGCTCATGTGTTGGCTCTTTTTATTTTCTTTTAAAACAGTCTTTTGAATTTATAGAGTTGACTTTCAAAGAATCATAAGATTAACCTTCTTCTCATGACTTATGTTCATTATCAAGGATGATTTTACACACTCATGGCGGTATCCCTTTCCTCCAATAAACATGTCTATTAACACAAGTCACATTACAGCAAGAGAGACATAAATACTGGTCATATGTTTACACTCAAACACTTGTCACCTTAAGACGACGACTTAGTTAGTAAATGGTTACATGGTCCCAATGGTATACTTATCTGACAATAATTTACCATAAGTTAAAGTGAGCACACCAATTAAAAATTCACATCTTATGACATTTGCAAGAAAACCCCCACTTTTTCTTTTTATCTTTTCCATTTTTTTATTTTTATATAAATAAATACAACACACCTGCACACAAAGTGAACACACAAAATAAACCAATAAAAGATATGTACATCAGAATGATTTAATACATCATGCATATGCCCACGATTTTTCGCAAAGTTTCAAATCTAACAGTATCTTAAGCCTTAGTGAGCAAATTAGTCACTTGTCCTTTAGTGTGAATGTGTTCTAAGATAATTATATTCCTCTCAACCAAGTCCGTGATTAAGTGGTGTTTAATGTCAATGTGCTTAGTCCTAAAATACTAAACATGATTATTAGAGATATTTATAGACTAGTATTATTACTGAATATGGTAAGAGAATCTTGTTTAATAGCATAGTCACCAAGCATATGCTTCATCTAGAGTTGGTGTGTACAGTAATTACCGACAACAACGTACTCAACTTTTGTAGTAGATAAGGAAATAGAGTTTTGTTTCTTACTTAACCAATAGATAAGATCATTACCCATATAGAAACAGTCTCCAAATGTTCTTTTCCCGCCATTCATGTTCTCTGTCCAATTGGAGTCTGAATATTATGTAAGACAAGAGTTTGAATCTTTAGTGTACCTTAAACCAAAATTGGATGTGCTATTAACGTATCTAATGACTCGTTTAATAGTTGTCAAGTGGGACTCTTTTGGCTTGACTTGATATCTTGCATAGACAGCAACGCTAATGGTTATGCCAGGATGGCTTGCGGTCAAATACAACAAGCTACCAATCATGCTTCTATATAGACTAAGGTCGGCGTTCTAGCCCTGCTTATCTATGCAGATCTTTAAAGACGTAGCCATGGAAGTCCTGATTGCCTTAGTATTTTCTAGACCAAATTTCTTCACTAGATTATTCGCATACTTAGCTTATGAGATGAAGATCCCTGCATCAACCTGCTTAACCTGTAAACCTAAGAAATAATTCAGTTCGCTAACCATGCTCATTTCAAACTCATTTTGCATAAGATTAACAAACTCCATAGATTTTGTTTCAGATGTGGATCCAAATACAATGTCATCAACAAATATTTGAGCCACAATTAATCCTGACTTAAGCTGTATGATGAATAATATTGTATCAACTTTCCCTCTTTTGAATCTTTTCTCAATTAGAGACATTATGAGTCTTTCATATCAAGCTCAGGGAGGTTTCAATCCATACAACTCATTTTAAAGTTTGAATACATGATTATAAGTTATGGATCGATGAATCCTTTTGGTTACTCTATGTGGGCTTCTTTATTCAAGATTCTATTCAAAAATGCACTCTTGTCATTCATTTGATAAAGTTTAAACCTCATCAACAAACAATAGAAGTCCAATGATTGTAAGTCTAACCATAGGTGCAAAAGTCTTTTTAAAGTCTACTCATTCAACTTGGGTGTAACCCTGTGCAACCAGTCCTACCTTATTTCTAACAATGTTGCCATGCTCATCTATTTTTTTTAGATCCATTTGGTTCCATCACATTTGTCTCAATTGACCATGGTACTAGTTCATATACATTATGATGTGATCTATGATATGAGAGTAAGTTCGGGTAAGGATCCATTGATCATTGAGGGAGGATCGATGATTAGGGCGTGAGCGAAGCGAGTCAAAGAGGCGATGTGATTGTTTGGTCAAGCTATGGTGTATGAAACATCGATCACAACAAGTAAATGAACAAGTTTCGTGTTGTGCTCGGGAGAAGAAATCAAATGGATCAACTTGGTTCAAGCAGCAGACAAAGAAGCATTGCTGGGAAGCTATGCGACCACATAGCAAAAACAGGAATGCGGTCGCATGCCTCTATACCGAACCAAATGAGGGATTTTCACTTGTTCTATGGGACCGTATAGAATTACACTATGCAGCCGCATAGTTCATTCTAGACGCCTATTTTTTCAATTTTCGTATAATCTTCTATTTAAATTAAAATTCTTTTATGGAATGTTTTTAGAATCTTTGAGATTTAAATTCCACTCTTAACTAGGTTTTATAGGTTCCCTAAACATATGACTCATTATATTCATTATAAACACACAATTATTGAAATTATTATCGCGAGACTAATTTGCTTTCTTCTCATTCTTCATTATTTTAATTTTGAACTTATCAAAAATTAAATTCTTGTGGCATTCTACAAATTCAAAGTAAGG
>CAIGRN010006481.1:0-20796 GCA_903798345.1 Fraxinus anomala | reverse complement strand
GATGTGTTAATGATCTCTAGGCTCTAATACCATTTTAGGGGGGTTTTGTGCAAAAATACAATTATGAACAAAAATTAGTTAATATCAAATCAAAATTTTAAGGACTAAAATGAAACTTTTTTATATTAAAATGACTTATTTAAAAATTCTTCATATTAAGAGTAATTTAGGACTTTCAAAATTTAAAATGGTCAAAGTCATTTTGAAAATATAACTTTATTTTTGGGTTATATTCATGTATTTCCTCCTAAAATCCCCCACACGATCATAAACGCTTTTTGAACTGGTGAAAATTTCATAATCGGAATTGGAACCGCCATGGACTCACAGCAACAGCAGCAGCAGCAGAGAGAACCATCTCCGCAGACATCATCACCGGCGGCCGGCGGAGAAGGAGGCCGAGGCGGTGGCGGTGGCGGTGGCGGAGATTTCCCAGCCATTTTCACTATTATATTGTCATTCATACATGGTATGGAAAAAAAAAGATTGAAGTGCTAGTTGTTGTTACTATTTCCCTGTTTTGTTGATTTCTTTTTTATAATCGGGGCTTAGGGTTTAATCTATTTTTCTGGAATTTTTCAGTTGTGTATTTTCTGCTGTTGGGGGTTTATGTATTATATCGATTCTGAACATTATCTCGGGAATTGAAAATTTGAATTGTTAGAAAAACTGGACTGGAGGATGGACTGCAGTCTTAATATAGTTCAGTTCCAACCGAGGTTAATTATCTTGTAAAACACAAGGGACCTGAACTCTGTGTAAAAGGGAATTTGACCATATCATTCAATTCCTTGAAAATCTCCCTGGTGAAACTTGAGTAACTTTTTATCATTTTTTTGGCAGAAATGGGTATCATTCATTTGGTGAAACTTAAACTTTTATCATATTTTCTTAAAATAGAGACTATATGCAGAGTACTGATCAAGAACTCTGATTATGAGAATAACCACCTCCACTTTCAATTTGTCATTCATTCATAGATCCAGTCATCTAGAGCTAAAATACAATTTACTTTGAAGTAATTTTTTGTTCAAAATCGTTTTTTTAATAAAAAAATAACAGTCTATACTTATTTTCCAAACTAGTACTTTTTAACATTTTTTCCCGGCATTCAAAACATCATAATAAAATGACTAATTTTATTTTTTAAATTAAAACTATTTACGTGCAGATTTTTTTTTCCCCAAAAGTCGAAACTCCCTGCCAAAAAAATTAAAATTAATTGACTAACCCGATTAACTTTTCTTTTAATCATTAAAACATGCTTCAAATAAATATTTAACATATAATGAAGAGAAGAAAAAAGGAATAATTTTAACGAGTCTATAAAATTTTAGACCCGTGCTCTGATCCCATAAATGTAACGCCTAAATTTCAAATAAAACTTGAAGAGTTACATAGCCCCTGTTTGAACCCTATTTTATTGGAAAATATATATTGAAATAGTGACTTTTTTTGGAAAAATGTGTGTTTGAAAAATAAGGAAAATTTATAGATTTACGTGTAAAATTATTTTATTTGAGAATGTGTGGTTGAAAATAAATTTTAAAAAAATGAGTTTTTGTAGAAATGGAGGCCAAACATAGGCATAGTCTATTTTATTCATAACATGGCTGGATAACATTGAAATAAATTACATTCAATACTTAAAATTAAACTTTAAACGAGTTAAACTTAAAATAACATTCAAAGTTTAAAGTCATGCCACTGGAAATAATCTAAATTTCATTAATTACATGCTCATAGAGTCTAGTTAATTTGACAAGAAATTGAAAGAAAATAAAGACAACTTAGGGTCCATTTGATTGTAAAGATGGAAAATGAGTGGAAAGAAAATGAATTTTAGAGAAAGTAATTGTCTAAAAATTATTAATTCAATTTATTCAACATGAAATTGAAAAACGAGTGTTATTTAAAGAACTCAAATGATGGCCTTAAATTCCCATTTTGAGATTAAAAAATAAAAATACATTCAACTTATTCAACATGCAATTGAAAAATGGATGTTGCTTAAGAAACTCAAATAAAACTAAAATTAAATAAAGGTATATTGGGCATATAACATAATATATAAGAGTAAAATTGATATTCAATATTTTAGTGCCAAAGTGCAAATATTAATGCAACCTTTTAATTAATTTTTTTTGGTCTTTTTTATAAACAAAAATGAGAGTATATTTAGCATGTAGCTAAATATGTAAGAGTAAAATTGATATTCAAAAGTTTCTCCTCAATTCTTTCTTTTAATATGTTGTGGATGTAAATAGATAAAGAAATGTTCAATTCAATTTGATCGAGTTGAATACTCGCCATTGGTTAACAAACTTTAAAGATGAAAATTAAATTATATAATTTTTGTATGGAATTTTAACTACTTTGCATGCCATATGATCATATAAAAATCATTTTTTCCACATTCATATTCCAATCACGTATTCTTACAAAAATTATTTTCACGTTTTTCTATAATTCATTTCCACTTTCTATTCACGCATGACAAAACACTTTTAAATAAGAATAATGCCTATGGAGCACCAGTGATGTCAAATCATCAATATATATGGCATTATGCAATATGTTTAATTAATAATGAAATTATGTGATTCATTAATTGAATATATAATTTAACGTCACTAACACTATCACTTAGAATGATATTAAATACCAGATAGCATTACTCTTTAAATAATTATTCCACACAAGGACTAAAAAGAATAACTAGTGAAGTCAAATCCAATTATCAAATGTGCCCTAAGTTTCAAGCAACCTATTTAAAAAATGCTTAACCAATTTGAGCAAAATCTCATTCCATGCATTCATACTTCTTTTTGTGTTAGTTCCAAATACATAACTTATTTAAGGTGTTTTTGAGTCACATTATTTTGAAAAAATGTATTATGAAATAGTAGATTGATAAAGAATGTGTGGTTGAAAAAGAAAGAAAAGTTATTGATGTGATGAAAAATATTATATTATTAAAGAATGTATGATTAAAAATGAGTAGAAAAATGAGAATGAAAATTTTAACAACCATGCTACATATATAATTTTTTACCGAATCTGTTACCGAATTAGGCCTCCCCAATAGGGGGCCGCCACTTGTCAATTCAGTAACCAATTCGATATAAAATTATATACAACAAGAATAATTCATTAAAATCCAGGCGCCCCCCAATACAGAACTGTCACTTGTCAATTCGGTATAAAATTATGTACAATAAAAATAATTCAAATTTTAATATGACTCAAAATGGGGCCAAGTTTCAAATTTATTTTCATTAGTTTAAAATCTTCTCGTACATGTCAGCCAATTTTTCTTGAGTGGGCTTGTCTTATTCTCCAAAGTTAATTAGAAAGTAACGAAAATTTGCCCCTAAACAAAAAAATAAAAATAAAATAAAATAAAAAATAAAAAACAAATCGTGCTTCTAAAAATGTAAAGTTTAAAACAGTATCATCTAAATTTAACACAATTTTTCCGAGTCGAAAAAGCCAGAAATCTTCCAATGACAAAAAGAATGTTAAATTTCGTGACGAAATCATAAATGTTCATCAAAACAAAAACAAGATTGAAAGATAACAAGTTTAGAAATAAAAGGAAAATGTGAAGGATTCAAATGAAACTTAGCTTGAAGTTAGATGACCTATGGTGTAAAAATATGCTATTTTGTTACCTGGTGCGTCAGATTTTTTCAACATTGAATCTCAAGACCCTGGTGAAAATTTCATAATCGGAATTGGAACCGCCATGGACTCGCAGCAGCAGCAGAGAGAAGCATCTCCGCAGCCGTCACCGCCGGCGGCCGGCGGAGGAAGAGGCGAGGGAGGTGGCGGTGGCGGAGATTTCACAGCCATTTTCACCATTCTATTGTCATTCATCGCTATTGCCTCCATGGTATGGGAAAAAAACGTATAAAGTATTAGCTGTTGTTACTTTTTCCTTTTTTTGTTGATTTCTTTTGTATAATCGGGGCTTAGGGTTTAATCTATTTTTTTGGAATTTTTCAGTTCTGTATTTTCTGCTGTTGGGGTTTATGTATTATATCGATTCTGAACATTATCTCGGAAATTGAAAATTTAATCGTTAGAAAAACTGGAGGATGGACTGCAGTTCATGAATCTTAATATAGTTCAGTTCCAACCGAGGTTAATTATCTTGTAAACACGAGGGAACTGAACTCTTGGAGCATATTAGAACTCTGTGTAAAAGGGAATTTGACCATATCATTCAATTCCTTTGAAAAATCTCCCTGGTGAAACTTGAGTAACTTTATCATATTTGTGGCAGAAATGGGTAAGGAGCATAATAGAACTCTGTGTAAAAAGTTATTTTTGACCATATCATTCATATTCTTGAAAGCTTTCCTGGTGAAACTTTAGTAACTTTATAATATTTGTGGAAGAGATGGGTTCCCAAAGAAGAAGCATATTAAAAATGTCTAAAAAGGGACTTGACCATATCATTCAGTTTTTTTGAAAGATCTTCCTGGTGAACTTGAGTAACTTTAATACATTTGTGGCGGAGATGGGTGGGAACAGTACGAATAAATTCGATGATTAGGGAGTTAAGACCCAGACTTGTAGAGTTTGTTTTAAGACGTTGGAACCAGCGAGGTTCCTTTAGTTTCTGTTGGCACAATTTCCTTTATGCTAGTAAACCTAGCATGAACAACCATTATTCCTTAGTTCTTGGTTAAAGTTTTTGTTTCCGTTACATCTCTTGAGAGAGACCTGTCTCTTCTTATGCCTGAAAGATCTTGATTCCTCCCACCTTAAAGAATCCTTCCAATCCACTTGCGGCACAAAATTGCAGTCTCATCTCACTTCGTAGTGCATGTAGTTGTCGATAGAAAACAGGATGTAGATGGTTAAAGCTGTTCGTGGTCATCGTAGTTGTCTGCAAATTCCTAACCTCTTCATTAGGGATATCATATTATATGTTTTGCTCTTGTGGATTCAATATCAAGTCAAGTTTCATTCCTTAATGCGTATTGAAAATACGGTGATAGTATGCAAAATACATTTTGCTCGGAGCATTTCATAGGGTCGAAGCAAGAATAAATTAAAACCATGCTTACCATATAGGCATGAATATAATGTTTCATTAATTAAAGCTTAAATGATTAGCAAAATCATGCTTGAAATTAATGATGGAACATAACATTTCATTATATACATTAGTACCGTTGGAAGATGGTTCATTGGTAAGCAGTGCTTTCTAAGGACTTCGTATCATAATGCAATTAAGGTTTCTTTGTTAAACTTTATGTTAATGCCGCAGGCAGGCAAATTACATACAATAAATTTAATTAACTAAAGATAATTAATTGCCTTTAAATTTTTTTCTATTTCTTTACACTTGTATAACATGCATGCAAAGTGTTTAGATTCCATATGAACTCACATAATGTATTCTTAAATGATATTAATACTTGTTGCAATTTAAATAAACAATTAAATAAACATATATTATCATTTTTTTGTATATGAAAGAAAAATTTACTTGAATAGCTATGGGACCAGTGATGAAATTTCAGAAAGTTTGACAAAAGGAGAAAAATACCATATTAGCTCGAGGTAAAGCAGTAATTTTCAATGCTCTATGTAGAGACACGTGCAAGAAAAGAATAAATTAACCACTACATATTAGATCACAGATCAGTTAACAAATTTTACAGATTTGGTTAGCTCAGGCTATGAAATATTCTTTTAAAACACCTTAGAGAAATTATAACAGAAAAAGAGAAAATGCAAAAGGCATTTAAAATAGAAACTATATGCATCAAGAACACTGAGTCTCCACTTTCAATTTGTCATTCATTCATAGATCCAGTCATCTAGGTCATCTAGGGCATGTCTGGCTAAAATACAAGTTACTTTTGAGTAATTTTTAAAATTTTAAAATTTTTAGTTCAAAATCACTTTATTTAATAAAAAATGACAGTCTATACTTATTTTCCAAACTAGTACTTTTTAACATTTTTTCCCCACATTCAAAACATCATAATAAAATGACAATTTTTTTTTTAATTAAAACTATTCAAGTGCAGATTTTTAAATTTTTTTAATCTCCCAACCAAAAATATTAAAATTAATAGACTAACCCAATTAACTTTTCTTTTAATCATTAAAACATGCTTCAAATTAATATTTCACTTATAATGAAGAGAAGAAACAAAGAATAATTTTAACGAGTCTATAAATTTGTGGACCTGTGCTCTGATCCCATAAATGTAACGCCTAAATTTCAAATAAAATTTGAGGAGTTACATAGCCACTGTTTGAGCCCCATTTTATGGGAAAATATATTTTGAAATGGTGATTTTTTGGAGAATGTGTGATTAAAAAATAAGGAAAAGTTACAGATTTATGTGTAAAATTATTTTATGGAAGAATGTGTGGTTGAAAATAAGTTTTAGAAAAATGATTTTTTGTAAAAATGGAGGCCAAACATAGGCATAGTCTATTTTATTCATAACATGGTTGGATAATATTGAAATAAATTAAATTCAATACTTAAAATTAAATTTTGAACGATTTAAACTTAAAATAACATTCAAAGTTTAAAGTCATGCCACTGGAAATAATCTAAAATTCATTAATTACATGCTCATAAAGTCTAGTTAATTTGACAAGAAATTGAAAGAAAATAAAGACAACTTAATTGTCACGTTTTTTAAGAAAAGTCCCTTTGCATATCACTTCACCATTTCGCCATACTTCCAAACTTACCTGAATTAACCTAAAATTGGTAAAAAAAATAGGAATTAATATAAAATACCCAGTAGGACATGTGCACCCAATTGTGATAATATGTTACTAACATAAAACTTTGCAATTCATGCCGTCATTTCATCAAGAGCATAAAGTAATCAAATGATAGCTCTAGTTAACATAATTTTGTATAATTCTCTAGAAAAATCCCAAATGAATCTTGCATTTTATTTCATAGAGGATTAGAAGGTCAATTAGCATTTCACATAAAGATGTACATAAATAAGATAATACAGTAAAAGGGTAGCCAACTTGTATGTATACTCGAAAACTGCAAAAATTAAGCGTGACACAAAACGCAAATTGTTGAAATTCTATTTGCTTCCTTCTATTCTTAAATTTTGTTTGTTATATGTGAATATGGAAAGAGAGAATGTGATTTAAAGAGAGTGAGGGGAGAAGCGTATATGAGATAATGTGTATGAACAATAATAAGAGAGTAGGAAATGACGTATGGGAGTGTTTTATTGAATGAGAGAGTGAGGAGAATATATATATATATAAGAGAGACTATGGATAATAAATAGGAGAGATAGTGGAAAAGGACGTGTGAAAATGTATGGGTGAATGAGAGAGGGATGAGACAAGTAAGGGTAGAGAGTGGGACAAAAGGTAAGAAAGAGTAAAATAGTGGAGAGAGAAATGTGTGTTAATGTGTGGGTAAGTGAAAGATATGAGTGGGAGAAATAAGTTCCATTAAACGAACACTTCAACTCTGTGTCCGTGTCCGACATGTGTTGGATATCGACACTTTTTCGAACACTTTACAATGATCATTTATATATTCTTAACTCAAAGTTATTAATTAATAACAAATAGATACTCATATTTTAACAGATTTCAACAAAAAAATTAATAAACAGAACAAAATTGAATTTAAACTATGTAAATGAAGAATTTCAAAGAATTTAATTAATGTATCGACGATATGACAGTATTTTTTTTAAAAATCGCGTTTCGGCGTGTTCGCCACGTATCATGTAGGACACAAGTGTCCTAACGGTGGATCATAGGAAATAAAGGATAAAAAGAGAAAGAGGGAGGAGAGAGTGGTGGAGACGTGGAAAAGTCTTTGAAAGTGGGAAAAGTGAAAAAAGAAATAATAAAAAAAATTAGTTGTTATACTTTAGATACCAATTAATGTAGAACACAATTGAACATGAACGAGATTAAGAAAGAAAAAGGAAGAGAGATGAGAAAGAGACGAAGATGGAGAAAATAGAGAAAATTTAAAATGAGGAAATATCAGTTTTTTCAATATTTAAGTCTAAATATTACAATGCGTAAGCCCCCTTTTATATAAGTATGAAATAGATAAACCCCATTAAGCCCTTGTTTGAGCCCCATTATTTTGGGTTAATAGATTTTGGAACAGCGATTTTTTTGGAGAATGCGTGGTTAAAAAGTGGGGAAATGTTTTTGGTTTACGTGTAAAATTCTTTTATTGAAAAAATGTATGATTGAAAATGAGCATTGGGAAAATGGGGCTCAAACAAGGGCTAAATAAAATCCGAATTATGTTTTCTAAAATCAGTATCCAATTTGGAAAGTATACAACTAATAAAATACTGAAAAATCTATTAATTAAAACATTAATTATGTTTTCTAAAATAAGTATCTAATTTGGAACGTAAATTAAATAACTTTACTAGGATTCCCATCATTAGTAGTCTAACGTTTAGTCATTTCCTTGAAAATATCATGTCCATTTTATAGTTTCTGAACTGAAAATATTGCGATTAGACAAGGAACATATGACATGCCCAAGAACCATTTGCAGGTTATTATCCCTACTGTGTCGACCTTAAGGCAAAGCTTAGCTATCTTACATCAAGTTCCAGAAGGCCATGTTGGAGTTTATTGGAGAGGAGGTGCCCTTCTGAACACAATTACAGATCCAGGTTTATTACTGTGCCTTATATACTGTACTTCTCACGTTTACGACATCATGGATATTTGTGTAGGCATATGTATATGGGGTTTCGGTTGTTTCTTGTTGCTGATTAGCACCTGTTCAATATTAAGGTTTTCATTTGAAAATGCCGTTGATAACCCACTTCGAGCCCATTCAAGTGACCCTACAGACTGATTTGGTGAGACAAATGTTTATCCTTTTTAATTTCGAAGTTCTTCAGATTAAGGATTTATTTCATTGCAATGCTATTTGAAAATGTATTGATTAGCACCTGGTTTCCGTGCCATGTTATATATATCGTGCAGGTGAGGGATATACCCTGTGGAACAAAAGGTGGTGTAATGATCAACTTTGAGAAGATAGAAGTACATCTTTCAGTGCTATTATCATATGTTGTTCTTTTGATGATTGCCAAGTAATTGTGTTGTTGATTAGTTTGTTTATACTAACTAGCATTCCTTCAGGTTGTTAATCGTCTTCACAAGGACTATGTACACGAGACATTGCGCGACTATGGTGTACAATATGACAACACGTGGATATATGACAAGATCCATCATGAGATCAATCAGTTCTGCAGTGCTCATTCCCTGCAGCAAGTTTATATTGACATGTTTGATCAGGTAAGAAGGTAGATCAAATTGAACTCTAGTGCATCAATGTATTTCATCCACTTGCTTATTTTAAGGCTCCTCTCTCCTCCTATGGTCAATTATAAAGTCTCAAGGATAAAATGGTTTACTTCTTCCACTATTCTTATCAACAACTTTTGGTGCCTTTAAAATGTGAACAAAGGAACATCTAAAGTAATGCGGGCTCAATTATGACTGAGTCACTCTCCACCTGCACAACCATCAAATGCCTTTTATTTTATACTGATGCTTGATCTAGTAAATAATTCTTGCTATAATTTCAGATTGATGAGAAAATGAAAGATGCACTTCAGGCTGACTGCACACGTTATGCTCCAGGTATTGAAATACTTAGTGTGCGTGTCACTAAACCCACCATTCCAGAGAGTATAAGGCGGAATTTTGAACAGATGGAAGAGGAACGCACCAAGGTATTTCTTAGTCACTTACCTTGAGCCTTCTAAGGTTATGTAATTCGTTTCTTCAATTTTTACTCTTTTAGCAACTGTCAGTTAAATGGGTGTTGCGGATAACTAATTGAGGGTCTACAAGTGTAATGGACTAAGTTTTATAGGAGATTGTCAACTTATCTTAATATACACAGTTGTTGCTCATAATTAGTTTTATAGATGGCATGTTTTGCTGTCTGTGATTACTCATTTATAGAGGAACCTGTTTTTGATGGAACTGTTCAACCTATTACAGCAAAGCTTAAATTATAATCTAAGCTGGTCAAACATATTTTTTATTCACTCATTACGTAGGACCCATAACCTTACTTCAACTTATTATTTACACATTCCGTAAGACCACTGCTTATAAGCACTTAAATTACCTCCTCACCTAGTCGAGCACTTTAATATAATAGGTCTTGATTGCAATGGAGAGACAGAGAGTTTTTGAAAAGGAAGCCGAGACTCAGAAAAAGATTGCCATAAGTGAAGCTGAAAAGCACGCTCATGTTAGCAAGATCCAGATGGAACAGAAGTTGATGGAGAAAGACAGCTTGAGGAGGCAAGAGGAAATTTCTAATACAATGTACTTAGCTCGGGAGAAAAGCTTGGCTGATGCTGACTTTTATCGGTACATTCCTTTATACCGTTGAAGTTGTTTATGCATTCTGGGACAAGGAAGCTTTAACAAGAATGAACGGGTATTTATTGACGTTAATTTTCATCATGTTCAGAACAATTAAAGAAGCAGAAGCAAACAAGTTGAAGCTAACTCCACAATATCTAGAACTCAAATTCATCGAAGCAATTGCTAACAATTCCAAGATTTTCTTTGGTAACAAGGTTCGATTACTTCTGTCTGTACTCTTGTTAGTTCCACTCTATCAATGAGTTGTTACTTCTATAGGTTGATAAAAATTATTCTGCAGGTACCTAATATGGTTTTGGATCAGAGGCTACTCGGAAATTTTTTGCAAAATATGCCCGAGTGAATGTGAATAATGGGAAGGAAGAATTATTGCAGTTTATGAGAGAGTTACAGTTCAATGTGCATGAAGTATAGACCTATATGCCTGGTTATTAAAAGTTTGTTTTTACATCTTACTGCATTCAAATACTGCTTAAATGTAATGTCTTTAATCTTCTTCCTAATTGTTTTTTTTTGTAAGGAGTGTTATAAAAGAATAAGAGTGCATCAAGAGAAGTGACCTCTTTCCTTTCAAGTATACGAATCTATGCATTGAGCTTGTCCTGCCTCTTAAATGGTTTGATCATATCTGGACTGGACTGGACTAGCCAGTCCAACCAGCAAACTGGTGACCCAGTTATGGTTCAAGATACACTTTAACCAGGCCCCATCTTGTTTAACCAGGGCAAGTTAGCAGAAAATTCGCAGCCCGGTTTGGTAATTTTTTTAAGTTATCACTGGTATGATAAGGGAAAATAGGAGAAAATGAAAATATTGACTATGAAATTTTTTTTAAAAAAAATCCTGCTTATCAGAAGCATTTAAAATATAAAATTGATATCTGTCCCATTCAATAAAGACGGGGAAAATGACACTGCAAGAGTGGATGTAAAAGGAAAAAACAAATATTGACGTAGAGCTAATATATTATATATCATAACCAGTGTTCAAATCGTTTCGTGCTTTATTTTCTCTTTCAACCAGCCAATGAAATCCTGGGTGGATGCTTTTAATCTTAATCGCTCTCTTAGCTTTTATCTATTAGTGTCGGTTTTACAAAGTTCTTTTTTGTTCCTGTTCTTTTCGATTTTTAAGCATTTTGCTATATAACCAAAATTTACCTTCGCCCGTGCAATACTTCAGTTACGTAGTATTCATCGCAAGTCCAAGCTAAAGTTCAAGGATATATTTAAAAAGTTATTTATAGACATTTTATATTTGGTCATTTTATAAATTACAATGTAGTGAGAGCATTTAGACACAAATTAGATGCCACTCAAACTTGGTATAACCCAACATGTTGTCTTGAGACATAACGTAGATCTTCACAATAAGGATGGCAACATGATGAGCAGCGGGACGAGACGTGCATCTTATATCTCGAGTTTGGGTCAAGGCTCTAAGAGTGTTTTTTGCCCCCAGTAATGACACTAATATCATTCATCTGATTGTATCTTTCATTTAATAAGACTTGGTGACAATTAGTGTCACCTAACCTTGTAATACCATGTGTAAAATATCATTACTCCATAAACTGGCCTAGATTAATGTCCTCTCATCGCTCGGTGTAAACCATGAGATTTAAGAATATTACACAAACTATTCCAGCAAAACACACAATTGAATATATGATTGTCTCATTATTGCATACAGGATTTGACGGTTGTCTGTAAATAAATCATGGGCAAAACTGCCCCAGTAATGACGCTCCACTCAACACTACCCATTTTGCATTCTTCAACACCGAATCCAAATCCCTTGTGTTTTATTCATTTCGCTATTTGCAATTTCGTCCCTTTTTACACTTCCAGTTTCTGAAAGCAGACAGTGAATTTGCAGGGGAATTGGAGGTATGTTTTTCGCCTTTGAAGAGTCTTTGTTTATGCATTTGTGGGTTCTATACAAATAGTGATTTTACATCATCTTCTATTGGTAGTTGTTCTATTTCTTTCTTACCTTTTCATGACAGAAATAATAATGAGATTGGTGAAATTATTTTACATTGTTCCAGCATTTCACGTTATGGTAATCACTAAATAGCAAGAGAATAATTGTCTTCAAGATTTTGAATTTTGGATAAGTTTTCGTGTTTAGGAGTATTGTCGTATTGACTTCAAAATACAGTCTATTTTAGTTCTCATTGTTGGTTTTCTTGATAGATTTTGACTTTTCTTTAATGCTTGCTTCATATTTTCTGATTTTTATCTTGCATTGTTATTTTTTCATAATGATGATAAATGTCAGTTGGGAAATTAATTAATGGTTCCTAATTACAGTGATTTTATAAAATTGGGCTGCTTTTTCTTAATAAAGATAAACTCTTCTGGCATGTTTGGTGGGGAAAAGGTTTGGTAGGGATGACTGGATTGGACTGGAAGGGATAAGAAAGAAACTACAATCTTGTTTGTTACACTATCCATTCCGGTCTAATACTGTGCAGCTAACTAACACAGGCTTCGTGTTTCTAGTGCTAACCTTTTATATGTTTATATCTGATGGGCTTGCCTTGTCATTTTGTAGGACTTTTAGGTGTTCCTTCATTGATATTGCTTCCATCTGAAAGGAACTTGTTTGGAGGTTTGAAGATGTATTTGGTGGAGAGCAAAGGAGGTGCAATAGCATGCATGCTTCTTTCTCTATTTTTCTTGGGAACATGGCCTGCCATTTTGACTCTACTGGAAAGACGAGGCCGTCTTCCTCAACACATTTACCTCGATTATACGATCACGAATCTGTTGGCTGCTGTTATTATTGCTCTCACATTCGGTGAAATAGGAAAGAGCACAAC
This sequence comes from Fraxinus anomala, assembly GCA_903798345.1. NCBI lineage: Eukaryota > Viridiplantae > Streptophyta > Magnoliopsida > Lamiales > Oleaceae > Fraxinus > Fraxinus anomala. Next base: position 7,547 of record CAIGRN010006481.1, on the reverse strand, counting down.
TGAAAAACCAGATTTCTTAAATCAACTATTTCAGGTGAGACTGCTCGTATTCATTGTTTTGCTAATATTTGAGCTCAATGAAAATTTGGTGAAAGTTAGCAAGAAAAATATTGCAAATCCAAAAATATACACTCAATCTGAAATGAAGATAGGCCTTGTGTAGAATGTCTAACAATGTTGTGTAAAGTTCCTCTACAGTTTAAGGTGATATACTCGTGCTGTCATAGTGTCATTTATTACAATGGCAACAACGTCATATACTCTGTCATGTATTATCATGTTTCATTCTAATATTTTTTCCTATAAATTTACATTTTATTAAATCGCTTCAAAAATAATGCACAAATTTTGTTCATAGTTCCGATAGGCGCTATGGATATATGCATTGAAAAGGAGAAAACAAAGAATGCGTCCAGAGGGGGGAGAGAGAGGGGTGCTTTGGATATAGCAATTTGCTACCATTTTCCATATTTTTGTATCATTTAAATTATGTCTCCTTGTACTAGCCGCTGTCTTAATCTTTCAACTTTTCTATTATTTAGTTTACTGTCAACTTTTCTCAGTAACTATCACGTATCAAGTTGCCCCCAACTTCCCTGCTGATTTCACCCATGAATCTGTTAGATAGAGTCACGTTAATATCATTTAAATTTTAAATATTGTCTTCAACACTACCCATTTTATTTTTTCCCACCAAAGCCGAATGCATGCACAATTTTATTTAAATGGGTGGTGGCAAAACTTGAACCCAGGACATTTGCAGCTTCGATACCACGTTGAATCACTTAACCCAAAAACTCAAACTATTAGGTAGGGCCCAATTTATATCATTTAAATATTTATTTAAAAAAAAAGCAACCTTAAATATTCCCGTAGGATATTAAGGAGCGATTATAGTATATAGCGGATAAAAATCATTGACAAAATCAACAGGACTTTTGATTGTACGGTCATAGTTTTTTATTTCGCCAATTTTACTTTATTTCTAGAAATGCTATTACTAGTTCATTTATGGGGGCATATTGATACAACAACAGAAAACTATTCACATTATATATAATGTAGGTCCCATTTTTTGTTGGATGGATGTGCACAATCTAAGGTTACCTTTCTTGTTCTGAGTTCTTCTGTATTTTTTGTTCAGGGATTCACATTGAGGAAAAGCCCCATTTTTGTTTCTTAAGCTATTCACAATAGCACACAAGTTGAAATTTTCTTATGCTTCTATTGCATATTGATGTAGGATAACTGGCCTAGCGTATTGTTTGCAATGGCAGGTGGGATTGTCCTGAGCCTCGGAAACCTGGCAACTCAATATGCTTGGGCATATGTGGGTTTGTCAGTGACCGAGGTGATTTCTTCAAGCATAACTGTTGTTATAGGTATTATATTTTACGCACTGAATTCTTATGTTTACGACCATCGCTTGATGAAGTTATAAATGTTAGCTGGCTCTGCTTGTACAGGAACAACCTTAAATTACTTCTTAGATGACAAAATTAACAAAGCAGAGATTCTTTTTCCTGGTGTTGGATGCTTTTTGATTGCTGTTTGCCTTGGATCTGCTGTGCATGCGTCCAATGCTGCAGATAATGAAGCCAAGTTTTCTAGATTCTCAAATGATTACAAAGATGGGACACCGTATGTATTCTTTGTTTTGGATGACTATTTTATTAACAAGTTAATGTCAATGTCATACATCAGTTTTCATTAAAACCAATACAGTGAGATGAAATGAAGGAAGAATCATATGTGCTATCACGTGTCTTCTTTCTCACCAATTTTTATGAACTAAATTTGAAAGAATAGCATAGTGATTTTGCATTAGCTCCATCAATAGAATATTGATGCTCTTATGCATAGGTTGAAATAATCGCCAATGATGAGATGAGCAGCACGTAATGATATTTTGAAGAAGTCGATATAAGCGTTCTATGCATTTTGTCCTTTTCCCCCTTAGTGTGAAACACGGAAGAACTGAAATCTTTATCAAAACACTATGTATGGATGGTTCAAAAACAGAGCTAGAATAGACTATATATTACTTGGCTTGGCTGAGAATCCTTTTCTGAGACCTCATGGAAATATCTTCTTCCCTGTAACATGTACTACTACTAGAATTTTCCAAAACTTCCTTGTTGACCCTCTGCCCTCATCTTAAAATTTGACATGACCTTGATTAGTAAACTGTGAAAATAATGGTTATTGCCTATGTTTCAGACTTCTATAAATTTATAAGTTTGTGTGCTCATGTGAATTTTTGAACTAACTCAAACAGGATAGAGGATGAGTCTGTCTCCAAGATGACATATGCAAACAGGGGTAAGAGGATATCTTCCAGTTACAATTTAACATCTCACATTCCATTGTAGTAGACCAGCAATCTTTTTTTATTCTCTATTCATTTGGGATACTGAACATCCATAATTTGAACAGAAGATTCGGAAAACGAAATTGGTACCATTGAGAAGGCAAAGTTTGGGACTGCACATTTTCTCATGGAGCTTGAGCAAAAAAGGGCGATTAAGGTCTGTGAACATCTTTTATTACTAATCTTATGTTCCCATTATGCCTATGCACTTATGTTTATATAGAATTTTGGAGAAATTAGTCTATTAAAGGATATTATCAACCCCCTTTTTCAAGAGAAAACTTATGTCATCATTGTATTTGAAGAGCATATTCACATTGAGTTGGATTAATTATCAAATTCATGAGTAGGTGTTATTGATTATACAGGATATGCGTCTATATAACTGGTGGCGTTCTCAATCTCAATAAGGAAGCATATAAAAAAATTTCCTGTAATTAATAAAGTTTTGCATTCTGCATGTGTACATACTTTCAGGTTGTTGGAAAGGGCACTTTCATTGGCTTGGCGATAACTTTTTTTGCCGGAATTTGTTTCTCTCTCTTCTCACCAGTGTTTAATTTGGCAACTAATGATCAGTGGCATTCTCTGAAAGATGGTGTTCCCCACTTAAGTGTCTATACTGCATTTTTTTACTTCTCAATATCCTGTTTTGTGATCGCCGCTATTCTAAATATCAGTTTCCTGTATAACCCTGTTCTGAACTTGCCCAAATCATCAATCAAGGCCTACCTATCAGACTGGAATGGTAGAGGGTGGGCCCTTTTGGCTGGATTTTTGTGTGGGTTCGGAAATGGTCTTCAATTTATGGGAGGTCAAGCTGCAGGGTATGCTGCAGCAGATGCAGTTCAGGTTAGTTCCGTTGTCTTTGGATTTAGTTCTTGAGACCTGTAGATGAGCTTTCCCTATTCGTTTATGAATCATTGAAGAACCATATTCGTAGATTGTTTGGCATAGAGTTTGCTCATTCATTTTACGTTTTGGTGGTAACCACAGGCACTTCCACTCGTCAGCATGTTTTGGGCTATCCTTCTGTTTGGAGAGTACCGGAGATCATCAAGAAGAACATACGTATTTCTCATAAGCATGTTGTTAATGTTTATCGTGGCTGTTGGCATCCTCATGGCTTCATCAGGGCATCGAAAGTAACCACAGTTGTGTGAAGTGTCTCTTGTATATCAGCGTGCCAATCTCGCTGGCTGCTAGGTCGACACACAGAGGCATACATTTGTAAATGTGTACTTTCTTTCAATAGAATTTTGCTGCCTCTGTATTTGTAATGAAATCATTGCAAACGTCCTCTTTTCTTTGAATGTAATTTTGAAATCTTGATATCTTCTATGTTATGTTTCGATATGATAAAGTCCTGTTTGATGGCCATTATTTGGCAGAACAAAATTTGAATTGTGAGTTTTTGGAGAATGTGTGATCAAAAGTAAGAAAGATTTTGGATTTACATGTAGAATATTTTATTGTGTGAATGTATGGTTGTAAATGAGTATCTAGAAAAAATAGTTTTTGGATAATTGTTTTCAAACAAGGCTTTAATCCATTCAATGATTTAGACTTATTGTTGACTTTGCGTGCAAACGTTGATACTGTACTCTCTTCTAATTTTTCTCCTTTTTTATTTTATTTTTATTCTTTATATATATTTGATTTAAGGCAAAAGTTATTATGTAATTTTAAGACGCTAGTTAGAGTTGAACGTACGTTATTCTGAAATACTTTATAAGTGTTGTGAAAAATGCAAACCCCTAAAAATAAATATTAATTATTATAAATGCACATAAATAGTTAAATGCATACTTGAACGTGAGTATTATAATTATAACTAAATGTATTAATGAAGATAAATCGCAAATACGATATATGAATTAACTTGAATGTTAATTAATTTAAAGTAAATACCAACGAATATATATGTGACAATAAATGTTAAATCATTTATATTAAATGAATATAATTTAATTTCCAATTGTGTGAAACGGATGTTAATTAACATACATGTACGTGAATATCGAACTGCATTTTTTAATATGAAATTCTAATTAATATTAATTAAATAAATGTTGATGTTAATTAATTAAGAATAATAACAGAGATACGGACTGTGAATCTGAATGTCAAATTATAATTAATATTAATTAATTAAATGAATGTGAATGTTAATTAATAATGCATGAATACTGATTTTGTAATATTTATTACAGTTTGTAAATTAAATACATATTGAAATAATTTAATGTAGTAGAGTTACAATCATCCAAAAAATGATTTCCACTTAACGTGATATTTAATATATAGATAACTATGTTAATTTATGATGAAATTCATACGACGAGGAGTACAAGTTAAGTACAAAATGTATAACTTAACCTTAAAATGGTGCAAAAATACAAGTTCTAACATATTAAATACTATCAAGATCCTTTTTTATTTTTTACTATAGGTAAAAGTATAAAGATCAAATGGTCGATCACATATTGAAAACAATTTATTTCTTATACTAATTTTCAACCACACATTCACATAGTAAAATATTTTGCACAAAAACTCAAAAAATTTCCTCACTTTTAACCACACAATCTCCAAAAAATCATTATTCGAAAACATAGTTTTTATACAATAATGACCATTAAACAAGGGTTAAAATAATTAGATACAGGAAATTAAGTGAATTCATGTACTCGGTACGTGAATTATATTGGAAGATGGATGTACAAAAAAGTAACTTTCTCTTAAATTGTTCTTTCCCTTCGGAGTAATATTTTCAATTTCCTATAAAGTGATATTGAGTTCGTCTTTGCTTATTATACTATAAGGTATTAATAAAAAATAAAAAGATAGCATATTGGGTAGAGATGACAACGTGGTGGATATGAGACGGGTCGGTCATTCCTACTCCCATTCCGTCGGGTATTTTTATTACCTTATCACGTCCCCATACCCGATTAAAGTGGGACGGGTCGGGATTAGGTTAGGGTAGGGCCTGTCCCATTTATCGCTCCATTTATTTTTTATTTATTTTATTTTTTGCTTTTATTTTTTTCATATATTTAATTAGTAAATATTATTACTTTTTTGCCAATTTGTTAAAAATAAATTATATTCTCTTAAAAAATGATGATAAATCTATTATTTTTGTTTGATAAAAAATTTAAATTTGAAATTAACTTTAAACGGGGCGGGGACTATGTTTCCCGTACCCGTCTCGTACCCGCTTCAGGGCAATAGCGCTCTTCTCGTCCACGCCCCGTTTACCGAGTTAGGCGGGTAATCCTCGTCCTATTAGGGACGGGACGCCACAGATATCAAGTTGAACAAGTTTTTTTTGACATCCCTAATACAAAGATGTGCAAAATGTAATTAATTCTTTTAGAAAAAAAATGCTTGTTGTACATTACTTAGGGGTAGCAATGGGCCGAGCCGAGCCGGCTCGACCCTTACCTACATGAGCTTGGCTCGTGTCCCGAGCTCATCACTTGAGAATATTCGACGACCCGACTCGAGCTAAAGCTCACCGGCTCGTCTTTTTATTTATTTATTTTACACTATACTAAACCTAGAAAATATATATATACACATTTTCTAAATATTTTTTTTAATATACATTTTCTATAACATTTTTCTTTTTTAAAATAATAATAATTAAAAAAAGATAAACTCTCTTTTTTTATTCGGGATTGGGACCGGTTACTTCAATTTCGAGTAGGCGGAGTTAAAAATTGTACACGAACTAGTTATATGTACAATATTTTGACAAAATTATAAAAGTATTAAAATAAAATTTTGTGACGAATATGGTTAAATTAAATATAACTTATTTGACTACATGTAATTTTAGCATATTTATCTTGCAGTCGATAATGAGCGTCTTCTTAGTCCTTCACGAACATTAATGCTTCCAAAATATCTTCTTTTAGTCGACTCATGAACTCGGAGAGAACTCTCTTTCTTGCACTAAAAGCAGACTCCGAAGTTATAGTACTAACCGAAAATGTTAGTAGATCTTTTGCCATTGTATAAACTACTGTCCATCGACGTTCATACTTTCGTCAGAAATCAATTACGTCTTCTGAATTTTTCCTAATTGNTGAGCGTCTTCTTAGTCATTCACGAACATTAATGCTTCCAAAATATCTTCTTTTAGTCGACTCATGAACTCGGAGAGAACTCTCTTTCTTGCACTAAAAGCAGACTCCGAAGTTATAGTACTAACCGAAAATGTTAGTAGATCTTTTGCCATTGTATAAACTACTGTCCATCGACGTTCATACTTTCGTCAGAAATCAATTACTTCTTCTGAATTTTTTCTAATTGCATTGTTACTAGGCATATTATGATTAAAGTAATCAATTAATTCATCAGGCAACGCATTTGGACTATTACTCGATATTTGAGTATATGCAGTGGAAGACAAACTACAACTAGAGGAACCACATGCATATGCAGTTGAATCATATCTATATGAGTTCCTGTCTTGGAATAAATTTAAATTTTCACCATTGTCATCTCCTATATTAGTGGGATGAGTAGTTGTAGAGTTGGAGGGTACACGAGTAATATGTGTACCCATTCGTGAAGCATATATTTCATATATTTCACATAAAGTTTGTTCCAAATTCCTATAAGTAATAGGTACGTTAAAAGTTAAAGTATTTGAAATTTGATCAATAACAAATTTAGTACCCGATAAATTATATCGGGGGTTCATGACGCATGCTAACCGAAATAACATGGGCAAGTCTTCCCAATATTTTCTAAATTTTAATTCTATGAAAAATATAATTGAATTAAAATGGGGGTCATATTTAAATCTATGAAAAGCCCTAACAATTATATACAGACATTCAAGGACCATACAACTAGTATGATAACAAACAGCAGACAAAATATTTGTAGAATCGTAAAAACTTGTCAAATTTTTTTTAATTTTAAAAACTAAATACCAATCGTACTCATTTAAAATAGTATTGTCGTCGTTTCTCATAGGTCTACTATTTTAAAATTCAGTAATTAAATGTTCGAAACTTTCACATGATTTTAATAATAAGTATGTGGAGTTCCATCTATACCCTACGTCACTAACAAAAGTTTTTGTATGCGACACCCCAGTTTCGCAACAAAATTTCTTAAATGCTTTTTTTAACTAGGTGCAATCGTGATATAGACT
>CAIGRN010006476.1:0-12539 GCA_903798345.1 Fraxinus anomala | reverse complement strand
AAAAAAAAAAAAAAAACTAAGTGAAAAAGGTCCCTACGTCTATGATTGTATAGTGGAGCCGTGGACTTGTTCACTTAGCTGTGGCCTCGTGCATTCATGTGAGACTTATAATAAATCCAATACACTCTCCATCATCATACTCCTCTCTTGTCCTACTTTTCTCCCTCTCCACAGAGATTCGCATGTATCTATCTCTCTTGTATGCATATGTGAATATAACTAGCCATTCATATTCATACATGAGATTTTACGATCATAATGGCATTCAATATGATTGTTCGTTCGAGAATAGCGATTTTAATATTTAATTATTTGTTTGAACTTTAAATAAGATGAATATTAATAACATATTTGAGCGTCTTGAACCATGATCAAGGTAGGCCTTGACTGTAGGCAGTTCAAACGACGGTTTAAGGTCTTGCATAAGTTGAGAGCCCATAATATTAACAATTTTAGTATTGGGAAAATTACATAACTAAGAGGTTAAGTTTCACCAATTTCAAATTTAAGAGATCAAAGTTTAAAATTTTAAATATCAGACTTTTTCAAATTTTATTTATAAATAAATAAATTAAACATATATTTTATTAATTAAATATATTAAAGTCACAATTTTATATAATTTGGTCACAAATTTCATATAATTGGCCACATATTATTAATTGATCACAAATCACAATTTTTATAAGTCGCAAATTATTTTATGATCACAATTCAAAAATTTTGTAGGTCACAATTTGTTCATCGATCACAAATATATCAAATTAATAAGTCACATATTATTTATTGGTCACAAATCAAAATTTTATATATCACAAATTATTTTACGGCCACAATTCAGAAATTTTATAGGTCACAATTTGTTCATCGGTCACAAATAAAAAAATTATATGTTATAATTTATTTATCGATCACAAATCACAAATATTATAAATTACAACTTAGTAGATAGTCATAAATTGTCATTATCGGTCATAAATTAAAAAAAAATTTAGGTCACACATTATTTTTTTGTTACAATTTATCTTTTTCATTGTTCACATGTTGTTTATTGGTTACAGATTAACAAATTTAATGGTCACAATCAACCAAATAATTTGTAACCACAACCAATACTTGTAACAACCACCGCACACTCCTTCTAACAGCACCACTGCCACCTTCGTCGCCAAAACCACCACCACCTCCCGACAGCAAGGCATCCACCTCAAACAAATCAACGCATCGCAGAAACACACCACCACATCATCACTCCATTTCACCACCACCTTGACAAACCCATTACCGCCGCCGCTGCTACTACCACTACCACCGTCACCACCAACAAAACCACAACTATCACCATATCCAACACCCCACAACCTCCCCAACACCACCCACATCACCGCTGCCAACACGACCACCAGATAACCCACACCCACCACCACCACCACCACCTCCATGTTACAACCGTGGTGAGATGAGATCGAAAGAATCAAATACCAGATCTGCAGGTTGTTCTCGATCTATAACACTGTGCTTTGTCCTTGATCTCGCCTAAATATTACTAGCCATCACTACCACTTCACCACCTGTGCCATCGGAATCCCACACACACACACCAAAGACATTATCGAAATCTCACACAACCACAACCAAAACTACAATCACAACCGCCTGTGAATAGAGAAAAAATGGTGGAAACCCAATCTGCAGCGCTGCGAACAAAGACGATCGGTACTTCGCTGCGAGCTGTGCCACGGTGCAACGATCGCGCGCAGTGGCATCGCTTGATCCATAGCTGATTTGTGCCGCGCTGCAGACCGGCACCGACTCTTTCCAAAAATCCCACGTCGTGTCATGTGTAACCCCTTATCGTCGACGAGAGAATAGAAAGAGGGTGAGAGAAGAGAAAACACATTGGCGAGAGAGAGAGAGAGAGAGAGAGAATTTGTGATTGAAATTGTGTAGGGTAGATTAATTAATTTTTGAATTGTTATATTTAATAAAAATATTTATTTATATATTAATTAATTAAGAAAATCTCTGATATTTGAATTAGTAAACATAACCTCTGATTTATGAATTGAAATCTTCAAATCTCTGAATTCCTATAATTTCCAGTATTTATAAAATAATCAAGGGTATATACTATATAGAGGGCCTTGTACAAAGTTGGCCTATGGTTTCAAAAATCTCAATGTCAATTAAAGTCTATTATAATTATGAAATTATATAGCCCTTGTTTGCTGGCCATTAATTGGCACTTTTGAATAGTAAATTTTTGGGGAATGTACGATTAAAAAATAGAAAAAAATTAAGTTTATTTGCAAAATATTTTATTGTATAAATGTGTAGTTGAAAATGATATGTAGAAAAACGAATTTTAAAATAAAAAATGTCAAACAAGGGCATATTATGTCTTGATGTTTCATTTTAAAATATCAATATTGTAAAAAAATAAAATATTATATTAGCCTAAACGACAATACATGTAACATCTCCATGCCCATTGCCCAACCTCTTATGCATGTTACTTCGATTTCTGATTTTTCTACAAATTATTATTATATGGATTTGCCTCGTGAATTGAGTGGCTAACGTAGTTTACCACAAATACTCTATTATAATTATAGGAATGGAATATGAATCTTGACCAACTATATATTGTGTATATGTATTTCTAAACACACACACACGCACTAATTATAGCCAAGGCTTGCGTGTTCGTTGAGGACTCTCATTGTTGAGCAAAGCATATTTCTTGGACCGTCCAATTCCGAAGGAAAACAAGATGATTATTGTAGTTTTAAATATTTTATATATTATTTTACTTTAATTACTTTTCATAATATTCAATTAATTTATTCTTAAGTAAGTTGAATATAACTCCCAACTAATTACATGTTTGGTAACAAAATTTTACTACAAATAATTAATTACTTTTAAGTTCAAGCAAAACATATTCTAGTTTTATGTTCTTCTTCTTCTTCTTTTGGATAAAACCTCATGTAAGGTTGTGAGTTTTATTATAAACCAAGACAAATGTAAAGTTCTTAAGAGAAAGACTATCCGAACTTCCAACTAGCAAAAATCGCTATACATAGCAAAAGATTGAGACTTGAGCCTACAAACCTATATATTAAACACAATGAAACGAATTAATTATAAAAAACTAAAGTTCATGTGAACTAGTAATGTTTCTATTCGACTTTTTCCGTTGGAATTTCGTTGTAATTGAGTCAAAGTTAGAGACATTTTCGTGTTTGTTCTTTTTTCTTTTCTACATTGAAACACACCAAACCAAGTGTCAAAAAGAAATCTTAGAGAGGTGTTTTAAATAGAAATTCAACTTTTTTTTAACAATCACATGTGCTCAAAGCCATAAGATTAGGAGATGCAAACAAATTTTAAATCAAATTCCATCATTTCCATTAAAAATGATAATATCACACACACACACACACACACACACACACACTTTGAGAGTACATCTTTGACTGTAGCCCTAGTTAGAAATATTAAATCTTAAGATGGTCCATTACTTATTTGCTTTTGTATATTTTATATTAGTCTCCATACCCCCAACTTTCCTTTTTCTCTTTGCCCAACTCATTTAATGATTAGTCTTAAAATTTAGTTTAAAATATATGCATATTAGATTAGCCTAATGTCATCATTTCATCAAACTCTTGAATGTGCTTTAGCATTTGTCAAGTTGGCCTAATTCTTAGTTCAAGAATCTTGATAATATTTTTTGGATATACTTCTATATAATTCATATGAATATTTGGATCTTTGTGGTAGTTGAAAAGAGATCTTCAAGGTAGGGGTTCGGTGTGGAAGTTTGCAAGTTATGGGAACTTTAAGTGGGATTGGTGGTGTCCACATCTTGATTGGAATTTGTGCATTCTTCGTGTCACTCCTAAGTCTTAATCAAAATTTGTTGCACAATTTTTGATACATTGGTAAAAGGGAAGGCTCAAAAATACTTCATCTGTCCCATAAAAATATGTTTTCTTTTCTTTTTCTTATTCCAAATTTTAGGTGACTTTTCTTATTGAAAACACATTTAACTTTTTAATTTTCTAATATGTTGCTATTTAATGTGACTTGTTATATTTAATGTAAGGCTATATTAGAAAAAATGTAAGAAAAATTTATATTTTCAAATGCATTAATTATACTTTCTTATTCTAGAAACAAGTCTATCTCATAGGACTGAGGAAGTATTTGATTTCATTTTGACACCTTGCACTACTACTCGATATGGAAAATTTAAATTAGAAGAGAGAATTACACATATAAAGTAAAAATTACATATTTTGACAATAAAGTAAATAAATGTTACTTTTAAAAACAACTTTGATCAACAAAAGGTTATTTATTTCAAAGCTTCCTTATTTAATCTTAGCCAAACATATTAGTATACAACATAAATTTTTGTGCATTATGCTACAGAAAATTTATTGATACTAATTAGTGACTGAATATAACGCATGAAAGTTGTATTAGAGAATTAATGTTCCATCTTAAAATGCCAACATTGATAAAAAGAGTAGTCCAATTCTTATTGTTGTTTAGTATTATTATTTTTATTTAATGTGTTATCATTTAACATTCACTGTAAGATCAAATCAAATTACTTGTTGGAGTTTAGCGAGTTCTAGTATTATACTAGGAAGTTGTGATTTCATCTTAAAAGTTCAACTTTGTTAAGAGGTGTAATTCAAATTCTTATGTGTTGACAACTATTTTCATATTTATTTAATGTGGAATATATCCTTTGATGAAATGAAAAAGGGAAGATATTCAAATTAAAATAAGGGTATGCAAAACTTTCAACTTTTATTTGGATGGTTGGATGAAATAGAAATTAAGGCAAATAATTTAATAAAATATTTTTTTCCCTTTACTTCCACAATCTTTAAATAGGATGCTATAAAATGTTTTAGATGCTCTTAGAATATTGCTAGAATTTTGGTATTTAGATAAATGGAACTTTTTGAATATTAATTGTTGAGGGACCATCCATCCATGTGCATTTTCGTGGCTCAAGAATTTGAACCAACAAAGGGTTGATGGTGGTTGGGAGGCTGATCGAATTTAGCCATATTTTAAATTTAAAAAAGTTGATTATTGAAAGGGTGGTTTAGGGCACGGAATGGTCACCAAATTTACAATATCTTGAATTAAGAAATTATATATAACAAAAAAACGTATATTGTCCAAGAATTTTGCTACATGTATATTAAAATTTACATAATGGATTACATAGTACCACGTGACACTCTACCATTTGCCAGTTTAAAATACAATCAATTTTTTCATTATATATTTTCCCTCCACGTCATATTATGTAATTCATTATATATATTTTTTATGTATAAATAGCAAAATCCGTGGTCCAAATATATAGCACCATCTAAGCCGTGTGTGCTGGCCATGGGGGTATGGTTTTATGATAGATGTAGTAGGTTCACCTAGTTGAACATAAATGTGGTGTTGTTCATAAATGCAAATATTTAATCATGCAAATTATCGTGCATAACTATTCGAAAAATTAAAATAAAGTTACAGTTTCTTCGAAAATAATTCGAGTTGGTCGAATTCACAGAATTTCAAGCAACTGCCTTTCATGATGGAACATGATTCGTTCCAAGTTAAACCAAACTTTGAATCGAAAAGAAGAAATGCAGAATTTTGAGAAGGAAACTTTGAGAATTAAAGAGAGTAAATAATCTGAAACATGGATTATGATTGCAAAGGAAAACTCCCTATATATAACCTTTGGATGAGGTCATTCGTCCTAAGGTATTGACTTTTAAAAGGGTTGTAATTCGAAGAAATGTATAAGTTGTTTCATGAAAATGTACAAGAAGATACAACCATTGGATCAAAAATCTTTTGAATTAAAAGAAATAACCATTAAATATGTGGATTTTAATATCATCAAATTTAAGTCTCTTCCTTTTGTCAATCAGTGTGATTAGGCTAAACTCCTTGAAATTGCTGAGTTCTCTTATAATCTGCAGCAAAGTGAGGCCACAGGAAGGAGACCATTTGAGCTTGCTACAAGGCAACATCCACTTACCCCCCACACTTTCCACTTCGGTTGACGCAGGCAAAAGTCGCTGCGCAATAAAAATGGCTATGTCTTGGGGTGATTATGTTGACTTGGCTCTATCTTGTTTGGAAAAGGCACATATACGAATGAAGAATTGGCAGATGGTAAAATGGACGTCATTGCAAGTCAATGTTGGCGATCAAGTTATTGTGAAAGTAATATCTCGATAGTTTAAAGCCTATTGCAACATTCACAAGGGCTTGGTTCGAAAATATGAAGGGCCATTTCTAGTTATCGCTAAGGTTGGAAGGGTTTCCTCTTGCCTTGACCTTCTTAGTGTTGACCAAAACATAATAGCAGAAAAAGAACACTCTCTTATTAAACAATATAGATAACCGTAAATAAATTGCAGAAATATATTGATCACCAAAAGAGAACAAATTAACAAAGTGACACAGTTTTCTTAAAATAGATTCACTCTCTCATCGTAAGTATTTGAGGATTTAACGAGCTTTTGTTTCCCAAGATACAACGAAGAAACTTGTAGAAATTGAGCAGTGAATTTTTACATCGATGAACTGAATATATATTTGAACGGATTACCAAGACTCTAGATGGAAACTGAAAATACAGAAAGATAGAAAACCGAAAAACAAAAACTAGAAGCAGTATATGTAGGGAGTATTTTCGCATTTGGAGTGGAGAAATATTGACTGTATAAGTAGGCTATATAGAATTAACTGGCCACGAGTTATTGGTGTTATGACCTCAACCACCATTAATCCGGCTGCTAATCTTTTCATTAACACATGCAAAAATTAGGAGTTTCAACAATTTTAGAATATCAAAGATCAGTTGGAGGAAACATACAAAATAAAAGCAAAACTTGGACACTCCTAAAGTGCTAATTTTTGGTACATTCAATCTGACATTCGTGTATGCGGATCGCGCTCGCATACAAGTTCAATGTCTGATGTACAATTTCAATCATTGATTTGCACCTCCTTGCGCGTGCACGTGGAGAGAACATTTATGTCACACATGATTTCACCCTTATAAAGTGTAACCATATATAAAGTGGTCATTGCTTTTATAATCTACTAAGGGACAAATTACATATAGTTTTCCCTCTAAGCACCATGTTTTATACGTATGAAACATTTGAACTTTCCAGTTTCATAAGTATGAAACTGCCTCTGTAAACTCCTTTCAAGTCATCAACTTTGAGTTTCAAGTTTTCATTCACCTGATTATCATTTTTGGAAAGTAAATATATGATTTCGATGTTTTCGTAGAGGTGAACATGAATCAACTTCGATATTCTAAAATGAAAGAATAGCATAACCCTTTTCCTAATACAATACAATTCAATTCTCATTATTATGTTTGTTTATGGCCATGAACATACGCTCGATTATGTGAGAGTTCCTAAGAATTGAGCCCCACACGATTCCCTTAGAAGCGACCCTACTTCTCTCTCACATAGATGGTTTTTTATTACAAGTAAACTGCATTACTTCGCTCAAATTTTGACACATATGAATCATTAAAATTCTATTGCTTATTCTTCGTCCTTATGGTATTACTGTTGTATCATAGAAATGGACACGAGGTATTATTCCTCACAGTGATTTTACTAAGTCTTTACAATTATGTTGTCTCTTTGAATCTAAATTTTGGGATCTCCAGTTAACTAAGTTGGATTTCCTTTGTATTGACTCATTCCTTCAAGTGCTTAAGTCATATTCTTTTCGATGACGTTCCTACTAACTCTCTAATTAACCATTTTGGTTAATGGATCCGCACTGTTATCCTCTAACCTTTCAGTTGAGAGTAGTCGTTTTATCTTTACAAGTGACTCCGTATCTCAATAAATATAGATAGCTATCACAATCGATTTAATAGATACAAATTATCACAAACTAAGAAATCCTCTCATGGAGTCCCATACTTCTCACTAGCTTATCTAAAGCTATATCATCTTCCAACTAACCAATATGGTTGGAGGATTTCTAACATACTATTGCACTAGTCAAATAATTTTGTTGGTGGATTTCGAATCATGGGTATTCAATTTACAATTGAACCAGTATCCACTTCATCAATTTATGAACATTCTTCAAATGTTCTAACTATTATTATTGCACATCCAATACAAATGCAATAATCAATTTCCATCTCTTTGTCCACTTTTGACTTAGAGTGCATCAATTTACAATTGAACCAGTATCCACTTCATCAATTTATGAACATTCTTCAAATGTTCTAACTATTATTATTGCACATCCAATACAAATGCAATAATCAATTTCCATCTCTTTGTCCACTTTTGACTTAGAGACTTAGAGTGCATCATATTTTGTGAACCATCCTTATAATTATAAATTAGTACAAGGGCTTTCTACATTTTCTCACTCATAGAAAGTCTTTCTGTAACTCGTAAAATATGTTATCCTCACAATTCCTGAATGTATGTATAATTAGTAATGTTGCATCTTTAAGTCTTGAACTTTTTATATAAGTTTGCAAACGTTATTGATAACCCCCACAATTTTGGGTTAGACTTGAACTTATAGTTCATCAATTCTTTTAAAGCTCAATTCATTTATCAAATATACAATGTCCATTTTTATATTCCATCATATAAATTGATTAGGAATGATAATGCTTCGTGAAAATCCATGCACTTTCATACAAATGAAAAGACACTTTCATCCGAAATTGCATCCCATAATGTACTTCAATCAAACTTTCTTTAATTTGAAGATACAAATTTGACCAAAGTCAACACATGGACCCAAACACAATTTAGGATTCAGAATGCTTTCAAAACATGTACCAACTTAATTGGTTTCAAGATTGAAGTCAGTATGTTGCGTCAATTGAATATCAAAATAGAGAGAACATGAGCAAACATAACTATGCACACATCTAAACCTTTTCATTTGCATGACCATTTAATTAGTTTCATACACGTATAGTTTATCGTACAAATTTAGTATGAAAATACATCAAATTATGCACAACTATTTTGTGAATAGAATATGCAAGATTACATACAAAATTCCTCTTAAGATTGTCTTACCTTTCAAAGTTCTTTAAGCGGTGTTAAGGAATTTTTTTTCTTGACAGTGCGCTTACCAACAACTATATAGGGGAATCGATAATCACCAGCTGTTCTTTTTATGAATCTGTTTTAAATTTGTTAGACAAAATATAATGGCATAATTATATAATATACTGGAAAACGAACAAACTTTTAGTAAACAACACAAATAAAACATTAAATAAATTGTAGAAATATATTGATCACCAAGGGAGAACAAATCTGCAAATCGAGGCATGTGTAAACAAAGTTTTCTTAAAATAGATTCGCTCTCTCATCGTAAGTGTTTGAGGATTTAACGAGCGTCTATTTCTCAAGATACAATGGAGAAACTTGTAGATATTTAACACTTGATTTCTACATCGGCAAACTGAATATATATCTGAACGGATTACCAAGACTCTAGATGAAAACTAAAAATACTAAAAGATAGAAAATCAGAAAATAGAAACTGGAAGCAGTATTCGCAAAGAGTATTTTCGCATGTAGAGTGGATGAATATTGATTGTAGAAATAGGCTGTAATAGAATTAACAGGCCAAGAGTTATTAGTGTTATGACCATTCACCAACATTAATCCGGCTGTTAATCTTTTCATTAACACATAGATAAATTACGAGTTTCTAAAGTTTTAGAATATCACAGGTCAGTTGTAGGAAGCAAAATTAAAGCAAAACGTGAACACTCCTAATGAGCCAATTTTTTATATATTCGTGTACACGGGCCGTACTCGCACATAAGTTTAAGGTCCAATGTACAATTTCGATCCTTGATTCGCACCCCATCTACGCACGCACGTATAAAGAGTCTCTATGCTACACATAATTACACACTTCCAAAATGTAACCTTATATAAAGTTGTCATTGCTTTTATAATCTTACTATGTGGGACAAACTATATATAGTTTGCCCCCTAAGCAATGTGTTTCATATGTATGAAACATTTGAACTTTCCAGTTTCATGCATGCCTATGAAACTGTCTATTTAAAGTCATTTTAAGTCATCAACTTTGAACTTCAATTTCCCATTCACCCGATTATTATTTTTGGCAAATAAATATATGAATTCAATATTTTTTCGGAAAAGAGCAAAAATCAACTTCTATCTTCTAAAATGAACGAACGGGTCACACTCAAAATTATACCAAAACAGCCCCAATAAACCATTTTTTCCAACACCTAGCAGTATTAAGATTTATCCGGGTCTTTCATATAAGCATGTTGAAGCCATATTGTCCAGATTTGGAGGATTCCGACAGAAATGAATCACATGGGGTACACCTATTGTGACTAAGTCATACAAAATGGATGTAGAGAAGTGTTGGCAAAATCGGAAGTTAGACGACATAGCGTTCCTCTTTCCATTCAATACTTAATCAAATGGAATGAAGCAACTTCGGAAAATGAGGAAGACTTGTGGCAGTTCAAGTGTCTTGGGTATATATTTAATCAAATAACGTACTTATACAGATGATTTTGTAGAAATAGGTTGACAGATGCATGCGTGACGTACATCCACACAGAAATTCAAATCAATGGCCATGCATTTGTCAACCTATCTATACAAAAATTATGTACATGTAACATATTTCATATTTAGCCCATGTTTGATCCAAATTAAAATTTAGTTTTTATTCCAAATCGACGTCGATAATTAATTTTAACCACATATTTTATAGGACTTACAACTTTTTAATCACACATTTCAACAAATTGTATTAAAATCTACTAAAAATCTGATTTTAATTCCTACAAGGGTGTTAATTGATATGCATTATCCCTAAATTGGTACGAGAGATTTGACTATTGTATATATACACAGATGATTTTACTAAATTAGGAGAGAAAATCGAGAGCTCGAGATATGGAAGATTTGGGAGTTAGATATGTTTTTGCAATTGTTGAAATACCCGATTTTTCATTTCTTTTAAAATATTTTGAGGTGTTTCTCAAAGTGGCTGAGCTAGTTAGCTTCTATTTCCCTCATATTTTAAACTCATTTCAACTATATATTTTATGGGATTTATAATTTTTATCAACTTTTTAACTATACGTTTAATTAACTTTTATCAAAATTTATTAAGAAATTCTGATTTTTAACTAAATCAAACATAGATTGGGTTTCGCAGCCCATTATTTTTACTACAATTGGGATTGTAATATGGCCGTGAACTCTCCTGTATGATCTCCTTTGGACCTTCATATTGGAATTTGGGAAAAATATACATACAGGTTAGAAGATATAATTTCAAAATTAACGAACATGTTTCAAAACTTCAATAATAGGCCATAATTAAATTTATTAATTAAATATATTAATGTCATAATATTATACAATTTATGATCACAATTATTTACTAGCCACAAATCTCAAATTTCATAAGTCACAACTTATTTATTGGTCGTGAATTATCAAATTAATTGGTCACACATTATTTTTCAATCACAAATTTTATAGATTACAATTTATTTATCGGTAAAAAATTATCAAATTAATAGGTTGCACATTATTTCTCGATCACAAATTACAAATTTTATAAGTCACAATTTATTTCAGAATTTCAAATTATTAAATTAATTGATAACAAATTATTTATCAGTCACAAATTATCAAATTAATTGGTCACAACTTAACAAATTGTATGCCACAATTATAAATTTAGTCGTAATCTCACATTTTTTAGGTTACATAATTTTTTTTTGTTACAATTACCCCACCCCACCCCACCCCACCCCACCCCACTACAAGCACGAACTAAACTCCACTCCACCTTACCATGAGCACCACCACCACCACATGAATCACCACTATTTGTGACCACCACCACCTCACCATTAAAATTATCACCTACACCACCACCACTATTTGTAAAACATCAACAACCACCACAAAACTCCGGCTAATTAAGTAGTAGAGCTGATTAGAAAATCATCCACCAACAAACCGCCCACAATAGATCGGATCAGAAAAACTACCAACTCTAGCAACCACCAAAAAAAAAAAAACCGTTGCATGTAGCGAGGCAACGTTGCAAGGCACCATTGCGTGCAATAGCAGCGGCGTTGCCTTCCAGCACACAGCTAGGTGTCGCTGCTCACAGCAATGCTGCATGCAACGAGGCACCACCGCTCGAAGTAGAGAGATGGGGAATGATTTTGGGTTTATGAGTGAAATTGGGTGGGGTGGTTATGTAGATTAATTTAATTTTAAAATATCATTATTTAATATTAAAAAATTGAATTATCACCCGATTTTTGTGAAAAATTAATTAATTAATTAATTAATTAAACCTTATTTTGGAAATCGGAAGTTAAAAAACATGGGTGATTGTAATTTCCACTTGGAATGTTTGCTTACCTTGATTTCTTTGTGGGCCAAAATTTCTTC
>CAIGRN010006448.1:0-19354 GCA_903798345.1 Fraxinus anomala | reverse complement strand
AAATAATCCAAGACATTATCATTGGAAGGCTTTAACAAGGGTTCGTAGGTACTTGAAATATACCTTAATCTATGGATTACATTTCACAAAATATTATACGGTATTGGAAGGATATTGTGATGCGAATTGGATATCTAACATGAAGGATTCCAAGTCTACTAGTGGTTATGTATTTACTATTGGTGGAGCTGCTGTATCATGAAAATCTACAAAGTAAATGTGTATATCTCAATCAAAAATGGAATCTGAATTTATTGCTTTAGATAAAGTTGGAGAAGAAGTAGAATGACTTTGTAACTTTCTAGAAGATATTTCATGTTTGCCTAAGCCGGTACCTGCGATTAGTATACATTGTGATAGTCAATCAGCTATTGGAAGGGCTTAAAGCAGCACGTATAATGGTAAGCCTAGACATATATGTCGCAGACATAATACCATTAAACAACTAATCTCTAATGACATCATCTCCATAGATTATGTGAAATCAAAGGAGAACATTGCGGATCCTCTTACGAAAGGTTTACCTAAAGATCAAATACGTTGCCTATCGAAAGGAATGTGATTAAAGCCTACTACGCAATGATCTTTGTAATGGTAACCTTACCTTGTTGACTGGAGATCCCAAAATTTTGGTTCAAATGGACAACTAAGTTATGAAGATTCAATGAACACTTAGAAAATTATTTCCTAACTCATTCCTATAATATTAAAAGTGTTTTTTGTAGAATGATTAAAGGTTAAGATACTCTTTTNTTTGGTTCAAAGGGACAACTAAGTTATGAAGATTCAATGAAATACTTAGGAAATTATTTCCTAACTTATTCCTATGATATTGAAGTGCTTTCTGCAGAATGATTAAATGCTAAGATACTTTTTTAATGATTCCTATATCTTAATTAAGTCAAGTAGAGTATGGCAGAATACTCTTAATAAAAGGTCACATATATAAGTGTGAAGTGAGCCGCTTCAATGTGAATTGCTAGAGACTACAATTCTCTATATACTTATGAAACCCAAGGGTGGTTCAGGGCCAAAATGAACCAAGTCGTGAGAACTATGAACGGATTAGGGAAGACATATGTGTGAGTACTGTTGTCTTGGCTTACACTAATGATTGAACGGTTCAAGATATCACGATCATCAATTAGCCAAGTAGGTCCGATAGTATTTCATTATGGGAGGTTCAAAGCCAGAAGCTACATTACCTGATGTAGTGTTTTCTTTTTTCTCTCTCTCTACAATGCATCATAATTTCGTTTTTCATATGCATGTTCAAATTTTCATTCATGTGAGGATTGTTGAAAATTGGTTTAGAAGATTGAAAATTTGGTTAAGTGTCAAAACCAAAACTTGGAAAAAATGACTTTCGTGTCAAATTCGACCAAATATTCGAACTTGATTTGATAGTCAAATGACAAAAGTAAATAGATCAACTTGTTCTACTCGTCGAGTAGATCGTCATGATATATTTGAAATTTCAAAATCAATTTTGGATGAATGAGAAATTACAGTCCAAAATTGGGAAGAAAATAGAAGAAGCTGTCTGAAAAATTGACTAAGGTTGTTGTTAGCTTATGACTGGACTGTCACTAGAGTGACGGGCTAGATCGCTCGAACTACAGGCCATCAACAAGCTAGTGAGAAAGTTTCTGTTTTTATCGCTAGAGTAAGGCGATGGCGACAAGCTAACGACGAGTGAATTGTGCGACCTTTGACAAGTGTTGCTGAGCTTAGGGTGCGACATTTCATTCACAATCCCTCATCATCTATATATAGGATCCCTTGGACATCCCTTTTGCATCCCATATCATATTTCCATTGAGTATTGCATTAAAACTCTTGCAAAACACTTCAAAAACCATCAAAACCCGTTTTCTTCTTTGTAGAGAGAAACTCTGTCGAAAGTTCGCCGCAACTTGTGGTTTGAAATACTTCTAACACAAGTTGAATCAGTTGTATCTTGGGAGACAAATGCTGTAAATCGTGAGTACCGTTGTGGGGCAATTTTGTCTTAAAGAAAGAGTGAAAATCACTTGCCACGGATTGTTCTTCTTCTTCTTCCCTNTTTTTTCTTTTCTTTTTCCATTCTTGATTTTGTTTTTCATTTGTAGTTTTTATACTACATTCCCTTTCACTATCCTAAAGTGATTAAACACGCTCATGCGGATTAAACTTTATTTTTGATTTATTCGATATACAACAACCCCTTTCACCCGCATTTATATTTAGTCCGCATCACTAACAAAATTTACACACTAGATTCGAACTCTACTTTATTCGAATGCCATGATAACCTGGACCACCACCTTCAACACTCTCTGTACCAACAACCACTACAAACTAAAACCAAAATTAATAACTATGACCATCAACCGACACGGTTGTTACTGATGTAGAACAGGTGGCTGAATAAATTGAAGAAAAATTAGATCGGAAAGGAAAAAAATGCAATAGTGCAGATGTGGCAGTCGAGTTTCGGTTTGAATCCATAATATCATTTCGGCCATCCGAGTTCGTTTATGACTCAAAAACTACTTTTAAAGTTTTAGTGCTATTTTTATCATTTAGTTTATTTCGAATTCTTTTCGATTTTAGTTTGTTTAAACTAGATTTTCATGTATACCATTATAAATAAATGGTTAATTCACTGTTTTTTTTTTTTTTTAATCATCTTACATTAATAAAATTTTGTGAGTTTATTCTTCATAATTTGATAGATTCCAAAAATTGTGTTCTTAAGGTTTTCATTTGAAATTATTGTTTCGCGTTGTGTCAGTTACGTAACAACCATGATAACGTCATTGCTTCTACCAACCATAGCCACCAAAATCATTGAGATCGCGAGACCTTGTCGTCGCACCATAGATCGCAAATCCCTCCCCTCAATTCTTGATGTATCAGTCAATAGTTTTGTTTTTGCCCAAATATGTGAAGATGAAATTTGCTAAAATTTGAAATAGATCTAGGGTTTCTTGTTGAAAGTTTTACGAGATGATGGCGCTGGATTTCAATTCTATGGACATTGGTGATTGATTTACATGGAGGCATTTTTCGATTGTTATCTAAACGAAAAAGTATACAATATGTTACAATCCGTGAAATATTGATTTTAATGAAAAGAAACATTTTATGTTACGTCTAATTTTCAGTAACAAATAACATAATACTTGTGTGAAATGTCAACTTTTAATTACAAGTAAAACTTTGTGTCGTTTTTCCAGCTTAAATTCATCTAGTTTTTATCAGAAGTGAGACTGTATTATATTTTCTGACTAAGCTTTAATGAATAATAACACAATATCTTTCAAAAAAAAAAATGGCATCTTAATGAAAAACCATGTAGCGAACATGCCACTAGTGAATTATCTCTAGATAGATGGACTTTAATATAAGATCCATTAATACTTAAAATATTAACGTTTGATGTATCATTAGACATTATAAAGTATTTAGTATGAAATTTTATAGCAAAATACTAGATAGAGGGATTCAGCTGGATAATATTTTTTTCATTTGAAAAATGCCATTTATTGTATTTTTTTTTTTATAACTTATACCAACCTCTAACCTCCGTATTCTCTTACACAGTTGATAATGCAAATTACTATCTTTTGAACGAAAAATTAATAAATATTATCGACCTTAATCCACTATAATATTATTTATCGAGTTAACCACTAAAACTACTAGTCTTAGAAGCAGAAGTATATAAGCTCATTTTTTGTTCACTCGAATTAGAATTTCAATCAGAACTCAAACACGTATTATTGTTTTGTTCAACAAATTCGAGAATCTAACTTTTATTGTCACGTCATACAAGGGGGAAAAAAGAATCGAAAGACCATCCATTATAATTTTGTATTAAATTCTTTATATTGTCTGCATGCACTAAACGTGGCGAAAAGGAATAACATTTCTCTCAAAATTATTAGATTTTCAACAAGTAAAAATCATTTAATAATATGATGGATCACTGAATAAAACCACCAATTGCTAACAAAAGGATTACATATACCTCTTGCGAGGAGACAGACGAACTATTTATCATTTTTATCTTGTGAACCCAAATCTAATTCTCTTGTACAAAGAACCAGTGTGCCATAAACCGTTACATAATCTTCACAAGGAAGATATAAAATGTTACTCCGATGCCGATAATATTTCATGTCATAAACACGGGGATTATATACATCTTACCCATAAATGCACTAAGAGTTGTCGAACTCACACCAGCGAATAGTTGTAGCAAGCTCACCAACCCTCTGAGGGTGGAGAACGACTGCACATGTTCCAAAACAAACACCACCAGCAGCAATTGCAAAGACGAGTGGACGAGAGGTCACAACCGTCCTCGCAAATAAGCGATTGCAAGACTTTCCCGGCCTTTCCTTCTTTGCCCTTTCAAGACCCTGAAAAATGTCCAAATCGCCATCCCATTTACTAAGATAAGATGTTTATTTATTAACGTGATATTGATGTTTCTTCCATTAAGAAGTGAAAACACAATAGGTGCTTGTTTAGTAGTCTTTCTAAGTGCTTATAAATTGTGAGTCCTACTGAATGTGCGAATAATAAGTGGGTTTAACACGTGAATCCTATGAAATAAGTGGATAAAAAGTATGTTTAACCAGTTTAAATGATAATTTAAGCTTTGCCAAACAAGCAATAAGTAGCTGATGTCCTAACCTGATTGGTAGCTGGAACAAGAGATCGGCTATCGTGTTGGGAGCTTTGACTGGAAATTTTTCCATCTGATGCATGCATTACTGAATATTCTTTTTCCTCTAGTTTTTGATGAAGTATATTTCTCGCACTATCCCTATTTGTGCGTAATAACTTCATATCAGCATCAGAAATGCCAACCACAAAATTATTATCCATCTTAGATTTCATGCAGTGTAATATTCTCTCCAAAATGACGGTAGATTCTCGCTTTATCAGAAAATTCAGTAAATAGTTGAATCTTTGTATTTGAGTAGATGTCAACTGTTGCTCTGATATGGGTTTTTTGAGTGACCATGCTACTTCCAAAAGAAACCTCGAGAACTCAGCTTGTCTTGAGGCCAAAATTTCACATGCAGACCTCGGGGAAGATAACTGTTGTTCTTCGGAGCCATGAGATGTATTAAACTTTTTTTGCAACAGCTCCATTTCTTCGCAAATTTCCTTGTTCCCAATAAGAATAGGAATGAAATTCGATAAACCAGACAGATTCTCAACCTACAAAAAGTAAAAACCACAGCCTAATTAAAACAAGAATGCAACCATTTGGAAATGCATTTTGCTTAGTTGCTTCCCATGAAACAGTGTCTAACCATTTCTCTCACGCGTCAAATTTGATGCAAGCTTCCTTAAAACACAGATTCAACGGGTTTTGAAATTGGGTAGTTTAAAATGTTGTTGAATGCGATGTGAAATATTTGGACAAAGGTTCAAATGCACATCTGCAATGAAACAAAGCGGTGGCAAAAAGGGATTCATGTACCCTACCCCAAATTTGTTGGGTCTAAGGCTGTTATATTAATGTTGTAAAATGAACTGTAACGGTTCCTTGTCACTAACATAAGATGAGTAGGAAACAGGTATACATAATATTATGTACAGCATGAAGAGATAGGGAATGGTGGAAGAGATGCTCGCTTTCAGATTCACCTCAACAAATGCAGGGCCAAAAAGATAGAGATCAGTTGGAGGTACATGTATCTTCAGTAACTGGTGATCAACACTGTTGGTGTCCACTTCTTTCTTACAGCCCATGGAAGAAACACAAATATTGTATGCCAGATACTGTCCGCCGAATGATACAAGAAACCTGACATGGCCATAAAAGGATTTATGGGCAATCTAGAAATAAATTACATAAACTTGATTCTATGAAAATGGAACCATTGAGAGAATAATCGTAAGTGTGGATGTTTTTCAAAGAGTAACAAACCAATTTTCAAAACGCTAGCCCAATGCAATATCTAGCTTACCTATTCAATCTGCCAATTTTAAAAATTAATCAATTAACATAGATTATGCAGCCATCATTTGTTGAACAGACAATTATCTCACAATTTTTAAATCTTCACCTCATTTATCTTCTTGAAAGTACAAGGCAATAAGCATTGTCTAGCTTACCTAGGGATGTCAAACGAGCCGCGCGACTCGTCAACTTTGCCGCTCGGCTCATGGGCTACTCGGGCTAGTACTTAGACGAGCTCGACACCCACGGGCGAGCGGCTTGTGGGCTCTGTGTGGTCGCGAGCCTACATCGATCGAAACGGTCAAATGACCATTTTGGTCACGGTACAAAAGTGGTCATTTTGGCCACTTTTTTTTTCCTTATTTTTCTTTTACTCTATACATACTCCAACCCATTTCAAAAAAAATTCACACCAACAACAATTCTTGCTCTCTTCCACATTCTACAATCTACTACATTCTACCTTCATTTATTCAATATCAATTATCACACTACAAATTTACAATTATAATCTTATACTTTCTTTCCACTCTCTTTATTTACTTAATTACAATAGTCTATACTATACAAACTACAATACATATTCTAGGCATTTTATCACAATTTACAAATGGATCCACAATCATTTGTTAAGGGCTTGTTCGGTATCGGAGACGAATTACCTATGACGCCGCAAAGTTAATTTCACATTGAATCTGTTGGTCTCAACGAAGTACCCGTTCCCGAAAATATTCCAAATTTGAATGCTTACGGAAGTAATAATTCAATTGATTTGGATGACGTTGATATTCCCGAAACGGAACCGGAGGATTGAGAAATTAGATATTCCCGATGCAAGAGAGAAGCGAAAGGCAAAAAAGGCAAAATGTTGGAATCACTTTAAATTGATTCCAAATGGTCATATGGTCGATGAAGTCGCAGAGTCTAAAGCAATATATAAATACTGTCAAACACGATTGACATAACAAAAGGGCATTGGTACCACCCACCTCAAACGTCACTACAAAGCATATGCGGCCAAACATTGGCTTTTAGCTTTTAAAATTATAAATTTTTTAACTAATTTTTATGACTCTACAAATATTATACCTAGAGTGTACTATCTCACTAGCTGTATGGTATTTGAACGTCATTATATAATTACAAGGGTCTTTCATAAAGACAAAAATGACCCCGATTTTAGTAAAATTATATATTCTAAGGAATTAAAGTTTTAAAAAAAATTGGAAAGACTTACCTATATTATTTTCTTTAGCATGCATCATGGACCCCGATACAATTTATCAGATACTAAATATGTAATTAATCAGATTTCAAAAGTTTTAACTTTTAATATACTTATCACTTATAAAAATTTAGAACTTTATGTAAAATGTATGAATTATATGCAGAACGAATGGGTGCAAATATTAGTTGGACACCCTCTGCACCTACTCCCATTAATATTGAAGAAGACAAAACTGAAATATTAAATTTATTTTAAGGCATTAATATGTATAAATTTATGCAATAGGTTCTTCTAGTAGTGTGTCTACAGCATGTAATCAAACATTGGACGCAAGTCCAAATGCATTGTCTGTTGAATTAATTGATTATTTTAATCATAATATGCCTGATAAAAAAAAATTAAGAAAAGTTATAAAGAAGTAATTGAATTCTAGCGAAATTACGAACGACGATGGCCAGTGGTTTCTGCAATGACAAAAGACTTATTAACACCTCCAGTTTGCACTGCAGCTTTGGAGTCTACTTTTAGTCAGGAGCCGACTGAAAGAAGATATTTTGGAAGTATTAATGTATGTGAAAGACTGGCAAGACGGTCGTTATCGATTGCAAGATAAATATGTTGAAATTGCATGTGTTTCAAGTAAGTGGTATTTAATTTAACCATATTAATCAAAAAAATTTATTTTATAATACCTTTTTAATTTTTTTTTAAATTGTACACATAACAAGTCGTTCGTGTACAATTTTTAACTCCGCCTACTCAAAATTGAAGTAGCTGGTCCCAAACTCAGATAAAGGATGAGAGTTTATCTATTTTAAGGTTTATCTTAAAAAAAATTAAAGAAAAGGTTTACCTATATAAAAAAAAAAAGAGCTCGCGAGCCGAAGCTCGGCTCAGCCCACGAGCTCATTGGTCGAGCTGAGCTCGGCCTACTAGTAAAGAGCTGAGCAGAAGCTCGTGCTCGTGCGTCTACAGGCCGAGTAAGCTCGGCTTGGCCCATTACCACCACTATATGTGGCAACCATGTGGCCATTGCTTGGAGTGTCGCCGGAAGACACATAATAGTTTATTATATTCCTAAATCTCAACTATTGAACTAGTCACTTCTTCATCTTTATCGTACGTCCAAAAACAACACCAAATTTTACAAGTGATTAGTTATTGGCTTTCTTTGATTAGCTTAGACATGTCACTAGCCGAACCGAGCCGAGCCGAGCCAAAACTCGAAGCTCGGGCTCAGTTGAGCAAAAAAGTTTCGAGTTTTTTTGGCCCGAGCAGAGCAGAGCAGAGCAAAAGTTCGGTCAAAAAATTGAGGCTCGATCCAAGCTTTCAGCTTGATTTTTTATTTTTTTCTCGTGTCAAACTGCCTGCAATGTGGAGGTTGTTATTGCCTGCATGATGTATGCAGCTGCTATAGTGCATGCACTTTCAGGCAGTTGTATGTTTTATTTTTTTAATTTTTTTTCTTTTCATTTTTTTTAACGGGCTCGGATCTTTGGGCTAAAAATGGCCAGTGACACTAGCGGCTCAGGTTCGACCCTTTGCCTAAGCTCAGTGGTCGTCCGAGTCGAGCCACGGGCGGCCCGAGCATCGAGCCATTTTGCCATTCCTAGATTAGCTCAAACAATTAAGCAAACACAATATTTACAAAAGAAGGTATATAGCCTGCTGAAAAATTTGTTTGAAGTTAATATATTGATAATTGATTGATTGATAATTACTCTCGAGACGATTTACCTATCTATAGGTATTGAAATTATAGCGAGATAGACCTCTGTGTTCTCCTTGACGAGTTGGGTGTTCCGGATGTTCCAATCAGTGAATGCTACCTAGAAAATGAGGTCGGTGCTTTCTCCCCCGTTGTACCTCCGACGTGAGAATCAGTAGTTGGTTTAGTTGTAGGAAGATAGTATAATTGGAATTCAAACAGGTCAGGTTTCAAGAGAGTCGTACCTTTCTCACCTTAGGGGTATTTATAAGCAGTTGATGCAACGCACTCGTTCAACAGTTAATGGTGTCACGTGTCACACGTAAATCTTCTCACTTCCCCCACGTTCTGCTGGGATGACCCATACTCCTCAAGCAGTTGGTTGTACCTACATTTGCCATTGAGCGGTTCCCGTCAAGCTCATTGCCATTTGTATGGTTAAGTGTAGCGTTGGCCTCATAGTGGTAGACTGCCTATGTAAACGTAGAGAGCCTCATAGGAGTCAACGATCTCATGGTGGTAGGCGATCTCATGGTGGTTAGAGGCCTTATAATGGTAGACGGTCTATGTGAATATAGAGGGCCTCATGGTGGTAAGCAGCCTCATGGGGGTCTACAGCCTATGGTGGTAGGTGGCCTCATGGTGGTCGACAGCTTCATAGTGGTAGACGGCTTACGTGAACGTTGAGAGCCTTATAGTGGTAGACATCATGTAGTGGTCGCCTTTCATGTGGTGCTTTACATAGAGTGCATATCAAGTAGTTCTCACATCATTGACCATCGTAGATAATTATTAATGACATCCTGCATCACTAACCCCTCTATCCTTTGTTGATGTTTATCGACAAAGGATAGCCTCTTCACTTCTTCCGTGTTGGTTAAAGTTTTTTTTTCATTTATTATGTATAAAAACCATCATTACCTCTTCATTCGGCGAAAGCGCGAATGGGGGCCAATTCAATCATCCCAACCGACCAACAAGATTGGTCGACTGTCGACCATGGATGCTGGTTGTTCGTTGACTAGCGTTGCGGTCGATCTTCGACAACCAAAGGACTAGTCGACGATCGACCAGTCGTGAGGATGGTCGGCGGTCAACCAGCTTCAAGGCTGGTCGCGGGGCTAGCGGTCAAAGGACGGCCAGCCCCGTTGAATCTTCTCTTCGCGTCGGTGGACTCCTCCATAAGCCAGATATTTCGACACTTTTGGCCGAACCTCACACTTTTCAATCGAGTCTCCCAAAAAAAAATATTAGCTCAACCAAATCTTTGAACCAAAATCTTGAAATCGAACGGGATCCGACCGGTAAGTTAATAGTTTTTAAGATTCCAAAGTGCTATAGTCTTTATAATTGCCAATCTAAATTGGAAAAGTTACTTAGAAAATATGAGCGTGTGGACCACTATTTTATAGAGCCCCTAGGCCCAAAGATTCATTTTTCCTTTATAGATATCTTGTAGTATTGGTGTCGTTTGTTGATGTGTGAGAGTTTATTTGCCCATCTTTACATGACTCTTCCTATTTGATCGTAATAGCTAGCAGTCATGACAGCCAGTGGGTGGGCTCCTGGTTACATAGGCGTAAGTCGAATGCCACGCAGTTGACCCACGTGCGTTGGCACCAAGCCCGGACATAATTTTACCTTTCGCATTTCATTTGTCGATCTTTGATTGGTTTTATTGGCATTGCTATTCCTTGTCGAACAGCGGGACGCAAGGTCTAATGGTTTGTGGCCTCAACCAATTCATAGCTTTGAAGGCCCCCTATCTCGACCATAGAACTCAGTCGCCCTTGTTACAAATCTATCAGTTTCGTTGCTTTCCGCCTAACCCCTTGGGATATGTCGAATGCGGAACATGATTTTGGGCCTTAACCAAGTTTTGGTTTTTGAGGTTCTTTCTCTAGAGTGATTTTGAGCTAACTAATCCTTTTTTTTATGTCTTTGTTGCTCGTCGTTGTATGTCAAACGATCTTAAGGTTGTTGAATGGAAGGTCCGTTGATTTTGAGTTTTAACCATTTTTGGTTTTGAAAACTCATCACCAACCCTTAGAGCGATTTTGAGCTAACCAATTTCTTGGCTTTGTTGTTCACCACTATGTGTTAAGCGATCTTCGAGGTAATAGGGTATAGGGTCTGGTGATAATCAACAGCCCTTAGAGGGATTTTGAGATAACCAATTTCTTGGATTTGCTACTCACCGCTATGTGTTGAGCGATCTCCGGGGCAGTAGGGGATAGGGTATGGTGATAATCACTAGCCCTTAGAGCGATTTTGAGTTAACTAATTTCTTGGATTTGTTGTTCACTGCTATGTGTTGAGCAATCTTCAAGGCAGTAGGGGAGATTTGTAGTCCCTCAATCACAAATCAAGATCTCGTAATAATATCTAACTTCCCAAGATTGGGGATTCAGTAGGCGCACCGGGACGTCCTGCTAGACTGGCCCTTCCGTATCGCCCTCATCATCTGCTGCCATTCAGGCTTCTCATTAAACAATTTCAATTAAGTGTGCCAGTAGCAGGCATTACATCACGAATACTAGTCGAACATCCTAGCTACTATATTTTTCTGTAGTATCGAGGGGCTCAATTCGCCCCATTGGAGGCTCAAGGTCCAACATCATAACTGGTAGAGATCCCTTCGTCCGTACACTGTCAACATAACACTTCCTCGAACACTGTTGATCACCCTTACACACCCTACACCACGACTGGTAGGGAATTTCATCACTTAATAGTAAGTGGAGGGAATAGCCCAACAATATTCAGTAGGGGTCGACCGTAGATTGCATTATACGCTTGGGGTCTTGACTACCAAAAAGTTCGTCAAGATCACCACGCTTGTAGGGTAAGTACCCAATATCACTAGTAGTTCCACAACTTTTTCCGGTATCACAGTAGCCCTCTGAATCCATGGAGGGGGTGGATACTGCTTTCACATTTTCCAACAAAATTTTCAATCCCACAAATGCTTCCTAAGTGGGGAAACGTTCGCTGCGCTACCGCCATCAACCAACACCCTCCTCACATCGTAGTTCTTTATGTCACCGACTATCACCAAGGCATCATCATGGGAGGTTACCATGCCTATTAAAGCTTCCTCACCAAAAGTGATTCTTTGATTGAACCCAACCTTTTTCTGAATGGAGCAGACCCCGACGATGCGTGCATAGCTATTTCTAGCCTAGTTCGAGTCCCCCCTACGATTCCTCCAATAATCACATTTATAACACCAGTCCTAAGCAGTGGTTGGTCATCAACCTTCTGCTTGCCTCAGATTATTCCTCGCGTACTTAGTCAAAAAAACCCGCTTCAAAAGGCGCTTGATCTCCTCCTTCAAATGAATGCATTCTTCCCTATCGTGCCCATGATTTTTATGGAAATGGCAGTACTTGCTCTTGTCTCTCTTACTGGCAGACGTCGCCTCAGTCTCGGCCAGCCGAGCTCTTTCATGTCCCGAATTTTCATAAATATCTTGGCCCGCAGAGTATTTAAGGGGGTGAAGCATTTGACCTCCTCTTGCCTCTGCCTGACCGAGCGATCTTGAGTGTACCCCCTATTTATGCGCTCATTCATCGGATTGTCTTTATCAACGGGTTTTCGCTCATCACCTATCTTTCGCTTGTGACTTTCTGCCTCACATCCCTTTCTGAGATTTTTAGTAACCTTCTCTGCTTCCTCTGCATCAACATACTTGTCACCCTTTTTCAACAGGTCATGCATCGATTTTGGGGAGTTTTTAGAGAGTAACATCTTAAAGGCCCGATTCCGCGTCTCATTCATTAACGTTGTTACCACTGTAGACATTTGAAGGTCCTTTATACCAAGTGTCATCCGACTGAACCTAGCCAGTATTCCTGCAAAGATTCGTCTTTCTCTTGCACAACCTGCATCAATCCAATGATCGTCTTTCACTTCATTTTGCTACTCATGAAGTAAGCCAAAAACTCCTGGAAAGCTCATCAAAAGTCTTTATAGACATGGGTGCCAAAGTGGCCACCCAGTCTCTAGCCTCTCTCTTAAGTGTCGGGGGAAAGGACCTGCACATCACTGCGTCTGAGACTGCATAGAGCCTCATTAAATCAACGAAGGTCCGCAAGTGGTCAAACGGATCCGTGACTACATCATATGCTTCTATCATCGGTTGTTTAAAGCCTTTCGGTTAGGGAACTGCTATGATTTCAATCTTCTTCCAAAACCATTTACCTTCGCCTATCCTTCCTATTATTAATGCATCATCTATTTTTTGGGTCATCATTTCCTCCATCTTTCTTTACAAGTCCATCATGGGTCGGGGAATTCGCAAAAAGGCAACCCTTGAAGCCCCTAAGTCCTCCACCTGAGTCATAAAAAAAAAAAAAAAATNTCATAAAAAAAAAAAAAAAATAGTAATCTCAAATCAATTTCTTGTTATTACAAATATAATAACTCCAATTATAGCCTATTACATTGAAAGAGCGAAATAATCTCAACAAATTAAAAAGAGTCTCTCCCAAAATCATTACATACTAAGCTTGAAAATATTAAACTGCAATTCATAGAATATTTATGACCTTTATTTTTTACAAGTCATGTACTTAATTAATTATTAAGTCACCATACTATTGAACTTATAATCAACCGTATATGAATAACCATTGTATAGTTAGAAGATATTATTTGTATATAACAGATAATACAAAATGGACATGTTTGGGTCGGATTAAAATTGGTTCCACATCTTTTCAACCACACACTTCAAAAACTTCTATCACAATCTACTAAAAATCTAATTTTAATCTCCACCAAACACCTTAATATAAATCAAATTCTAAAGTGCCAACTTATAATATACTTTTTTTCATAAAGAACCAAACGATGGCATTGAACGCTATTTTTATGCACAAAAATGAAATTTTAATAATTAAAAATAAGCACAATTATATATTAATGTATACTTTCTGAAATAATGGGAGACTGAGATGCAATTACTATAGAAATCTGGCTAAGAATTGGAGTTGAATTTAACCCCTTTATGTGAAAGGAGATCAGGCGGATTCCAAGTCGAGAAATATAGGAGACTGGCGGCTGAAACGGGGGGAGAGGGAGAATTAACAAGAGAAAGAAATTCCAGAATTTTGAAGGCAACAATATTAAAATTTGTGCAGAAGCTTTAATATTGAAATTTCACCAATTTATAGAGAGAAGTCCAATCGTCGAGGAAGAAAACAAAAAATTATTATTGAGATTCGTGGGACGAAAAACAATCGTATGTCTAAGTGCTTTTCATCTTGTACATTATAATTGAACCCAATGATGTCTACGAGTCTTTACTTGTTTAATTCTAAAATTATGAGTAGCTAAATAATTGTTTTAGGATGCATGATATAACTTAAATTTTAATATTTATTTAATTTCAAAGACTTCACGCAACTTGATTATGTATTGATTATTTATTGTCTATTTTATTATATTCAATTGTTTGATCATCAATTAAATGATTTAGGAATAATTTTAAAATCGAGAGGTTATGTATTAATCTAACTCATAGTTTATAAGAGATTGAAAGACTTTTACATACTATACAATATTGATAAAATTCCTATTAGTTACACATTTGAATGTGTGTGAATTCACGTAGAAATATATTAAATTCGAACATACAAGTAAAGTTAATTTTGCTCGAAAGAAATCACTATCTAAAGCTGATTAATTCGATTGTTAAAACATAAGAATTGATATTTGATTACTATTTGGATTTAGATTAAAATAGAACTTAATAGTGCATAATAGTATCCGCGAACAATATTCCAACTTAAAATTTCATTTTATTACTTGCGACGATCCCACTTACAGAATCACGAGATCAGCATAAATCAATCATGTCTTAAACAGACTTACTTCCAGAACTAGGGAAAATTGCTGGGAGGACGGTTACATATTTATATGTTCAAAAAACAAAGCTTATTGCAGATTATACTCCCTACAAATAATACTACTCTCTCCCTTGGCTTATTCTGTCTTACAGCAAAAGGCAAAAAGAATACCATATAAAGAAACCATAAAAAAGGACAATCCAGGAAACTACATAAAGTTACTTTGCAAAGAAGGAATGACTGACAACAAAAATAATAGCCGGGTCAAGCATAAAAAACTTATTGACAACAAAGAGTAAACAAATCTGGTAACAGTTAGGTAGGTATCCTTGAAAGATCAAGTTCAGTCGGCCGGTAGGGCAATTGTGTGCGCGTGTTTGACTGTACAAGAGAAAGAGGCAGAGCTCTACATGGAGAACGAGGAAAGATCTTGATTGCTTGGGTTTGCTTTAAACCACGAGAACAAAAAAAATTGCTGCATTAGGAAAGAAACAAAAGCGACTCAAATCAAAAGAGAGGAACTTATAAAGCCATCAGTGTAATTTACTGGGATACCAACAGGCGAAGCCTATAAAATATAGTTGTAGAAGACTGCTACATAATAACCCCCATACTTCCTCTTCCTCCTCTAATGAACATAATCTTGCTAAACATTGAATCATTCACAGGTAATGTATATTGGAATTAGCCCATGGGCAATATTATCCATAATCAATCAACGACCAGAAGTCTTCAGCAACAATGTTTATCTACAACATCCAAAACAGCCATAGTAGCACAAGGCCTTATCCCATAACCTAGCAATTCCGGATTGTCAAGATCAATATAATATGTTCTAAGCACCTAAGCTAATTTAAACTGCAAGAAACAAGCAGGACATAAAAAAAATAAAAAATTGCATGATTAAGATTGCTTAAGAACATTATAACCCTATAGGAGCTATATACCCTTGAGAACAATCCCCATCACTATAAAGTTACATAAATTTGAACGATATACATGCACATTTAATGGATATGGGCTGAGCAGGAAGTATTCATCCTAAAAACTACAACCCAGAAGTTTTGCATTGAACTGGTAATAAGAAACCTCTGGAACAACCAGCATTTAGTTGATGGAAACTAAGCTGACAAGTAAACTTTATGCAGTCTAATTAAAATCAAGCAAATTTTGCTTCGAGGATAGGCATCTTCCAACAACACCCGTGGGGTTTCAATTTCCTATTAAACTATGACTAAAGAGTCATATCTTTAATGATGAATTTATTCCCAAGTTGTTGATATGCATTACAATGCAATTTGGATAAAGAAAAATCTATTTCTTCCATAAAATAGTGGGCATCCAGATGACCAAAACAGCTTCTCTGCCGTATACCAAAAGCCTACTAAATAAATCCTGAAAGCTTCATATCAAAAAATCTTGTATAGCATACACTGTTATGTACATGTTACATTGAAAAATCAACACTGATGAAAGTCCCATCCCTAGGAAAAATCAAATCCTTGATTGGCGAAGTAGTATTTACTAGAATAAGAAATTAATTTAAGACAAAAAATGAAATAATCGTACCAAAACCAGTAGCAGAATTTGCCAACTTAATTACAAAAGCATCTCATGCAGAAGACGGGTCTACTTGCTAGGTGACTAATGTTTGTTTAAAGCTATAGCCTATAGGACGAGAATATCAATAGCAACATTCAACCATGCCTTGAAAAGTTGAGCTTTGCCCTAAAACTTTTGTATTCTTGCTTCTCATCTTAATATGAAATGCCGACTTAGTATAACAAGATCCATCAACATCTGCCAAACTAAATTGAAACCAGAATTGTAATAGACTGCAGAGTAACTATAATAACCTCTGTGAAAATGAGGTTCCAGTACAGAATACACAGTAAATCCAGCTGATTAAAAAAGATTTAAAAAGTTCATATCTGAAGTTAGAAGTCTTAAACGTACATACAATGGTTTTAGTCCAGCTGATTTCTCAAATGCCCATAATTCAATCAGAAGAAAATTCAAAGCCTATGTCACTCAACAAAATCCATTCGAACCAAAAAGCCATCTCACTGAAGTTAGTAAATTTGTTCATCAAGATTGCACCTTTAAGCTAAATGGCAGATTAATATTTTGATCTAAGACCTTGAACACCATTAGAAAAATTCAAAACCCAACTTTTTACCTCAGGCTTCAGGACGAAATGATCAATAAAAATTCGCTCAATCCATTGGAAATATAATTTATAGAGGAGCAGCTCTGCCTAATCTCACAAGTAATAACCGGTGTCCTCAAGTTGTTTATCCAGAGCAAAAGAAGCACCATACATCAGCCAAACTCCATCGTAAGTGTTGCAATACATGTCAACACATCTTACACAGAGAGTACCAGTGTTTAATTAAGGTGCTTTCATAAGCCACGACCTAAATACTCACACTGATGACATCTAAAACTTGATGGTGACAATGGAAAAGCATGAGCCACGAGAGGAAAGGACAGAGCAGAGAAGACTAAATGGAAATAGTAGTAGAGAAAAAGAAATAGATAGAGGATGGGATGGGATGTAAACCCCCCAGCCACAGTGAACAAAATCTAGTCCCATATCCATGCCAAGAACTGAAACTTGACCTTATCCACTTCACCTGCAAATATTCAATTGAAAAACCCTTGTTATGAAAACAGTGTATATTTACAGCCGGAAGTAAATAATATGGAGAAAAAGGAATTAGCATTACCCTATATCATTGAGCCTAATAGTAATAGCCCCGTCCATATGGGTGATCATCTCCATAAGATGATGAATATGGACCTCCACCATACTGTAACATAATGTGAAAAATAAATATCAAAGGTCCCAACAGTTAAACTCAGGCTAAGAACAAATAAATCCACGAGACTCACATCAGAACCATAATAATGTTGAGAGTAGAGACTGCCATCAGCTCCCACATCATCTGAAAACAACATAACCATTAGTTAAGAGTATAGGAAACTGATGAAGACCAAAACCAAGCAGAAGCCACAATTGCCTGAACACAAAATCCATACCTCGGTATTGGCTTCCATGAAGTGATACAGCAGAACTGGAATGATCCAATCGAGGGCGATGTCTAATAGGCTCTGCAAAATCAGGATCCTGGTCCTAAAAGCGAAAGGAAAATCGTAAATAAAGCCAAATTACAGCATTACTTGCAGTAAACTCCTTCCCAAAAGTAGTGTTTTCAAAGAAAATGTAACGTGAATTGCAACTTACTGTCATGTAATATGATCTCTTCATCCCATGAGAAGCATCGTCATACAGATACGGGTCATCAAAGTACATTCCCGTAAATGACCTGTTATATCCCTCTTCAAAAGAATATGGATGCCTCCTAAATGAATCATATTCGCCACGGCCTCTATCAGTTGCACTGTGCCTCATTCTATCCAGGTAAGGTCTCGCAGGCACTGGGCATTGATGATGAGCACCTCTGAATCCCCATCTCCCCCCTGTTTATGGAACATACCACAACATTGATAACACAGACAGAAAGTTACAACGAAAGGTTAAAAAGCCGCTCATGTATTATCTTCGTGATCTTCTATTTGTCACTTGAGAAAGTAACAAAGCAAAGAGATGATTTTCTTTTCTTCTTTTCATTATTTTTTTTCAGAGGGGGAGATCTAGAGTATGAAGAATGCACCACCTCGTCCAAAATTCTGTCTTCCATGAAAAGGACGATAGGGCTGTCAAAATCCTGGTTATTGGGAAAGCCCATTCTGCTACCATGTCCAGATCCACGAGGGTTGAAAGCCCTACCATACTGGAAGTTTGCTCGGTTGAAAGGACGCCCACCTCGTCCAAAACTCCTTCCTATGAGCAAAGCAATGCACCACACTCAAAAGTCTATCACATGAAATCTATAAGAACCTAGTTATCCAAGAGCAGATGTATCTGTACCAAAATATCTAGGAAAAGTGCTGCTGCCACCATGGCCAATTCGAAAACCTCCACACATTCCACCTTTCACTGCCTGCATCTTGGGTAAAGGATTTGACAGTCTAGCCCGTACTTTAACCTAGAAAAGGGAGTGAAAGCAATTATGTGCCGAAAAAAGCTCATAGAAAAGACACTAGGAAAATATAGAACTCAGTGTGTCTTTCAGAGCTATAATAATCACAGAACTTAAACGCTCCTTTCCCAGTTTCTGCAGTCCATTTAAAAGATGAAATTCATTTCTCAATGATCTAGATTACAGTCAGCCAAAATACTTGTGAGATAATATTAATACATCACGTATTGAAAACCAGCAGCCTTCACCTAGCAGTCTGCTCAAATAATTGACAAGTACAATATTGGAAATTCTGAGTATACCTTTGAGTCACCATCATTCAATCCATTGGTGTTTACGCCTTCAACACACAAAACGGCAGCTTCATGTGCGGTGGCGGACCCAGGATCTAAGCTCAGCCCGGGCGGACGTTGACCAGTCAACCAGTCAACGTTGACCATCAGTAATTGTAAGAGCGAAGTCGTTTATTAATATTTAATTATATAATATTTAAAATTGTTCAATATATATGTAAATGCATTAAAACGTAAAAATTATATATATATATATGAA
>CAIGRN010006447.1:0-12775 GCA_903798345.1 Fraxinus anomala | reverse complement strand
ATATAATATCTAATATTGTATGCATCTATATTTCAAGTATCTAGCAATTAAAGTCGTCTAAACTAATTTAGACAAATGGATCGGAATAATTAAATAATTAATTAATCAATTAATTTAATTAGCGGGTTTATTCAATTAAAATCAAATTTTAATTAAATACCAAATTAGAGTTCAACTCTAATTCCACAATTATAGGGTGGATCTATTTAGTTAAAATCAAGTTCTAATTAAATATCAAATTAGAATCCAACTCTAATTTCAAAACTTAAGGCGGTTGAATTGAATTAAAATCAAATTTTAATTAAATACAAAAATAAGAGTCAAACTCTAATTTTAAGATATTAGGGCAAACTTATTTAATTAAAAACCAAATTAAAGTCCAACTCTAATTTCATGAAAATTGTTAGGGTGAGACAATTTAATTAAAATCAAATTTCAATTAAATGCCAAATTAGAGTCCAACTCTAATTTCAAGAATATACTAGGGTGGATAATTTAAATAAAATCAAATTTTAATTAAATACGAAATTAGAGTCCAACTCTAATTTAAATTGAATTAACATTTTAATTTAAGATAAAACTCATAAAATAAAATAAAATTCAATTTAGGGTCAAAGTTTAATATTTAAGTTAAAACCAATTTTAGCGAAAATATAAAAGTTGTCAATTTTAAATAAATTTTTTAAATGGGTCAAAATCTAAATTTTAAGGTCAAATCATTTGAAAATAAAATTTAAAATCATTTTAATATTTCAATTCAAAACTCTTTTTGAAAATTGCAAATTGATCCAAGTTTAAAATCAATGGCTTCAAATTTTGCAAATTGCAAATGGGCCCTCCTTTAATAAATTGCAAACTAACCCCAGCAATCATAATTGCATACAAGGGCCTGCAATTTCAAAAATTGCACAAGAGGCTCCCGCCTCCATCTCTGAAACCCTAAAACCTCCTCCTTTCCCTTTTTTTCTTAGTGAAGCCAATGAGACACACTGCGGCGGATCGTCGCCCATGTCTTACAATGACGTTTCAGTGATTATATGTAAAACTAAATCAAAATTGAAAAAAAAATAAATAAATAATTCCCAAACAGATTCCATAGGATGGAAAGAGACATTGGGTAAAATGATGTTTCATCCATGTGATTCGAATTGAAAATAAAATAACTTCAAGTAATTCAACAAAATAAATAACTTACTTATTTTCGAAGTATATCATCAATATATTTAAATTAAATTAAATAACTTAATTTACTTTATTAACTCAAAGATATTTATGATTCCTGACTAATTACGATAACTACATGGTAAACACACAATAAAATATATGGAACGTCAACTCCTAATAACTACGGAATTGTGGCTATAAATTAATGCTATGAAAGTTCTAAAGTCAAAACTTAGGAACTAATTTTTTTTATTAATCTTTAAGCTGAACATCATAATTATCATATGTGTTTGAGCCACATTATTTTAGAAGAATATATTTTGAAATAGTAGATTGATAGAGAATGTGTGGTTGAAAAAGAAGGAAAAGTTATTGATGTGATAAAAAATATTATTTTATTAAAGAATCTGTTGTTGAAAATGAGTAGAAGAATGAAAATGAAAATTTTAATGTGACTCAAACTGGAGCTTAGCAAGTATATCAAATGATTCAGATTCCAAAATCGACTGCCGGTGAAAACATCTGTATAAAAGAAAAAAAAAGTAGAAATTGAAAGAAATCTCTTTAAGGAGGAGCATGTTGACTTGATTCCCTGGAGCGCAGAAGATGCAAAGAACTTACCTAACTTCATCCTTTTCCAACAAAGCAACAGACTTCAAAGGGTAATACTAGGATATTTGGCCACGCTTGAAAATAAGTAGAAGCTATTTTTAAGTATTTTCTCTCTAAAAATGTTTCGAATAATTCACTTTTACCCTATTTCACGACTTATTTACAAATAAGTAAACGAGCTTATTTGGGAAGTGTTTTTGTTTATAAATAGATAGAAATGAGTAACTGATGAGTGGATAATACCTATAAATCTAACAAGATAAAAACATGTTGGATCCCTTTTTGACCGTTGATAATAAACACTTCACAAATATTCAGCAAGCTAGCATGTGATATTTTCTGCTAGTTTAGAAATTGAAAAACTTGGGAAATTGTAATTTTTTAAAATTAAGTTATGCAGCTGATCATATTCAATGTAATAAAAACAATTTTAGCAGCTCATGGAATAAATCATCTGCCTTAAAGATACTTTGTAACAAGCCTTAAAGCCTGTCTATATTCTTCGCTTGTGAAATTGACAAGTTACATTTTCCACAAAACTGTCATCAATATGACCTTGGAGTGCATGGTAATGCTGATAACATAAATTATAGTGAAAAAGATAGAGATGGATGATTTACTTAGAATTCGTTTGTTGTGTTCAAGTGTGTATAGAACATGCCCTATATTGCTCAGCCTATTTTGAAATTATTGTGAGTCTATGACGTAGCGAGAAAAAAAAGAATTTAAATGAAAACCTTAAGAAATGAAATTTGGAATCCACCAAATTATGAAAAAATAAACTCGTGAATTTTATTAATTGAAAAAAAAAACGATGATTAACCATTTATTTATAAGGGTTTACATAAAAACCTAGTTAAACAAAACTAAAATTGCAAAAAATTCGAAATAAATTTAGTGACAAAAACAACACAAAAAACTTAAAATCAAACTTTTTCGTTTACTATGAAATTATAATCCTTTCATCAACATGATTCGCTTAAGTACTTTGAAAGGCATGGACTTTCTCGATTTCAACTTATTGTAAGTACCAACGGAAAATCTCTTATTTCTCAAAAACACCATCACTGAGTCTCTTTCCTAAAATTGTTTATTCCATCGATGTGAATCTATTGCTGCCTTATATTTTGTATTAATATTTTCCAACTTCATCTTTACTTCATCACTGACTGCTATCACCTCTTCTGCTAGATATTCAACAACAACACTCTTACTATTGCCCATGAGCAAATTCAGCAAATCTACAACATGGTAGAGAACCCATGTATACAAAATAGCAAACGGGAACATGCATGTAGCACTATGAACTGCGATGTTATATGCAAACTCGACCTAAAGTAGTGCAAGATCCCAATGTTTGGGCTAATCCCCTCAAACACTTTGAACCATATTTCCAACGATACAGTCAATGGGATGGATAATGTTGCTTCAATTCAAACTCGTCTCAAACAACTTCCACAATGTAATCCAAAAGTGTTCTACAAACTTTGTATCCTAATCTGATGTGATAGACTTGGGAACTCCATGCAATCAAACAATCTCTCTGAAAAACAGTTTGGCAATATTTGATGCATCTAAGGTATTTTGACAAGCTATAAAGTGAGTCATCTTGGAGAACAC
The DNA here is from genome assembly GCA_903798345.1 of Fraxinus anomala. Taxonomy (NCBI): domain Eukaryota; kingdom Viridiplantae; phylum Streptophyta; class Magnoliopsida; order Lamiales; family Oleaceae; genus Fraxinus; species Fraxinus anomala. The sequence goes on along the minus strand of CAIGRN010006447.1, from coordinate 9,379 downwards.
GTCAACCACCATAAGAAAAGAATCTACGCCCCATTGAATACGAGATAATCCTAAAATGAAGTCCATAGCAAGATCTTGACATATGCCCTAAGGGATAGGAAATGGGGGGTCAACCCGATATTCTCCACTTGACTTTTTGACATCTGACAAGTATAACATTTGCTGACTATAACTCTAACCTCTCGCTTCAACTGTGGCCAATAGAACCTAGCTTACAAATTGGCTATTGTCTAGTCACGCTTGAAATGTCTACTTAGACCTTTATCATGCAGATCGAATCAACTTTTCACGTAGAGAAGAAACGGGAATGCAAAGCTGGTTGCCCTTGAAAAAATGTCCATCACTGATATAGAAATATATCACCGCTTCTCAATTCACATACTTGCTTCAAATCTCTTTAAAGTCAAGATCATTTGCATACAATTCCTTCAGCATTCAAATCCAACAATTTCCTATGACAATGTGACTAGCAACGAGGCTCTCCAGCTAAGAGCATTAGCAACTCTATTTGAACTCCCGAATTTATGTTTAAACATAAAAGGAAATTTCTGGAGAAAAGTCACCCACCAAGCATGCTAGCATCACACTCTACCTCAAAGATCTTCTCGAAATTTGACAAGGCTAATACTGGAGCTGTGCACAACTTTTCCTTGATGAAACTGAAACTCTTATCTTGCTCCTCTTCCTAACTGAATCTCGTCTTCTTCAAACATTTTGTGAATGGTGCCACAATAGTGCCAAAATTCATGATACGTCGCCTATAGAAAGTTGCCAAACCATGCAAACTTCTTAATTCAGAAACTGATTTTGGTGTTGGCCAATCTCGGATTGCTTTTGTTTTCTCTTCATCCACCTATAGACCCCTCTTCACGATCCATAAAGCCTTGCAACAATAGTTTATGTGTACAGAAAGTGCACTTCTTTAGGTTGATGTACAACTAATTCTCCTTTGCTTCAATTGAACTAAGTGATCTTTTTTGGATTTACCGTAAATAAGTATGTAATCGAAATAAACAACAAAAGATCAAATGAAAGGACGAAGAACCTGGTTCATCAATCTCATGAATGTACTCAGGGTGTTTGAAAGTCTGAATGGCATCACCAACCATTCGTAAAGTTCATCCTTACTCTTGAGGCAGTCTTACATTCATCCATAGGTTTGATGCAGATGTGGTGATAGCCACTACGAAGGTCGATTTTCGAAAAGACTTTAGAACCTTCAAGCACGTCCAACATGTCCTAATATTTGATATGAATACATTTTTCTTGCAGCTGTAAAGCAATATGTATAGAGGTCTTTTAATGTTAGGCCAACAAGCTAGCACAGGATATTTTCTAACAGTACAGAAATGGAAAACTATGGAAATTTTAATTATCAAAAATTAATTTGTTCTGATGATCAAAATTTATTGTAATAGAAATAACTTTGCAGCTGATGGTGCATATTCAACTACAAAGTTATATTAAAAAAAAAATGCTGTGGAATAATATCCAGAATAAAAGAGTGAGAAATTAGTGGTAGACTGGTAGATATGGAAAAATTACTTCTTCATACAAAAAAAGTGAGACAAATGTTTCCTTTAAAAAAGTGACTATAGAGTAACCAACTATATATGTTCTTTGTTCACGAAATTGACAAATTATCTATATTTCCAACAAAATTGTCATCAACAATGACGTTGGAGTGCATGGTAGTTTTTTGACTCAGAATTTGTTCTTCGTGTCCAGTTGAGTATAGAACAAGCTCTATATTGGTCAGATATTTTAAAAATTATTATTCCCATTTGAGTTCACATTGCTTGTAGAATTTTTTGGACCATTAGAGAATGAAGGATGAAAGATTCCATTTCATCTTGATGGTCCATTACTTTCGGTGTTGAATAATTGGGCACAGTACAAGGGATAAACTAGAGGATTCCAATCATCCAACATTAAGATCTCAGGGACATGTGACTTCACTGATTATATGTAAAACTAAATCAAAATTGGAAAAAAAAAATAATAATAATAATAATAATAATTCCCAAACAGATCTCACTGTAGAAATTGTTCCAAAGGATGGAAAGAGACACTACACTGTTGTGATTTAAGGGTAAAATGAAGTTTCATCCATGGTGATTCAAATTGAAAATAGAATAACTTCAAGTAATTCATCAAAAATAAATAACTTACTTATTTTCAAAGTATATCATCAAAATAATTGAATTAAATAAATGTTAATTTTAATAATGAAATGTTGCTTGTCTACTAAGCTCTCCTCCCTCATGCTCTAGAGGGATGTTCTAAAGATGAAATAAGAATAAAATGGTTTTTTTTCTTGCCTTAAGCTGACACATGGCCGTAACAGATCCGGGTTGCTATATCTTTTGACAATGTATGTCAACTGTTTTGTTTCATGTCCCCCGCCCTATGTTAGAAAATAATGGCTCTCATTTAACTCGAGAAATTTAATTGATTGGCGCTATTTCTCAGGAGGATTTTTTGACGTGTCATTTAACTAGTTTCAATACTACTTCATTTAATATCTTCCTTCAATTTTTTTGGTGAATGGAACGAATGCTGTATGCTATTGTGGATACGAAGTGAATGACTATTAGAACAGTCAGTGAGAACCAATCAGGAGATGCAACTCCTTGAGTCGAGGATTTGGGGGGAAAAGATCCAAGGTATAAATAAGTAATCACACGAAAGTTACAAGGTCATAACAAAAGCACTGCATATGTTACAAGTTTATGACAAGCACAGCATTTGTACATTAGACTCGAAGACTCAAAGCACAGCATATGTTATCTAGCTTCATGAGTAGTAGATTTATTACGATTTTTAAGAGGATAAGAAAGAGTGTGTCTAATAAGCCTCCTCCATATGTTATGAGTTGTGTACGTTTTTCTTCATATATTCCTCCTACAAGGTACTTTCTTACGACCTTCTATAATTATGACTCCTCCATATTTTTTGGCAGCCTGGTTGAAGTCGATAGCGCCTTGCTTGCTCGGAGCAACCTGATTTCTCCCTTTTGGATATGGTTTTTGAGTAAAATATTCATGCTGTTGGCGTTCTTGGCGAGTAGTTGGACCCTTGGTTTCGGGGAAGAACTCCTTCACGAGTATAAATCCTTCTACGCCATTCTTTACAAGATCTTCCAGATGTGCCATGTCAAATTTTAACTGCTCGCAAAGATGTGAAACAGCTGGTCTTCTGTGTTGTTTGTGATGAAAATATTGCCAAATTATGGTCTTTATATAGATTTCCAAAGTATAACTTCTAGTCCAAGTTATCTGGATGTTAAGAGTTCCCACTTAGCCTTTTAAAATCTTATTGTACAAAGAGAGAGGGAACCTTTTTTAGGGGCATAATCATAGTTTTATTCTTGAGGGAATGGATCCAAGATTTTGGCATAATTTATTATTATGCTTTAGCCACTTAAGTTTTATAAGTTAGGTTCAAGAACCATGAAAAAAGCTATAATAACTATTGTCTAGGAAGCTTCCTAGCTAGAGTGCACGTTTGTCTAAGCACTCAATATATATATATATATATATATTTTTTTTTGTTGGGAAACATGTTTTGATAAGTTAATAATTTCAAACACACATCCCCAATTTTTACTCACAAATTAAGATAATTAGTAAACACATATCTGCTAAAATAACTTGAGAAAAGAACCAATAAAAAGCTTCCTTGAGAGTACGTTTGGCTAAGTACTTATATTGAAATAACTTTTTATTCCAAAATATATTTGAAAAGTTAATTTTAAGTAAAAAAGTTTATTTACTTTTGGAAATATATATTTTTTAGCAATTCATTCAGAAATAATTAATTCTTTCCTTTGCTCTTAAAATAATAAAAATCTTGCTTATTTACTTTATTCCCTTTAATTTACTTTATTAAGATATTTATGATTCCTGACTAATTACGATAAAATATATGGACCATCAACTCCTAACCACTACAAAATCGTGGCTATAAATTAATGCTATGAAAGTTCTAAAGTCGAACTTAGGAACTAATTTTTTTTTATTAATCCTTATGCTGAACATCATAATCATAACTTTAGCAATTGTTTCAAATGATTCATATTCCAAAATCGACTGCCAGTGAAAACATATCTGCATAAAAGAAAAAAAGTAGAAATTGAAAGAGATCTCTCTAAGGTGGAGCGTGTAGACTTGATTCCCTGGAGTGCTTCCAGAAGATGAAGAACTTACCTAACTTCATCCTTTTTCAACAAAGCAACAGACTTCAAAGGGTAACACTTAAGGATATTTGGCTACGCTTCAAAATAAGTAGAAGTTAATTTTAAGTATTTTCTTTCTAAACATGTTTTGAATAATTTACTTTTACCCTATTTCGATCGGGTTAGTTATTTCTCGACTTATTTACAAATAAGTAAACGAGCTTATTTGGGAAGTGTTTTTGTTTATAAATAGATAAAAATGAGTAATTGATGAGTGGATAATACTTATAAATCTAACAAGATAAAAACATGTTGGATCCCTTTTTTACCGTTTATAATAAACACTTGCCAAACATTCGACAAGCTAGCATATGATATTTTCTACCAATTCAGAAAATTGAAAAATTAGGAAATTCTAATTATTAAAAATTAATTTATGCAGCTGATATTCAATGTAATAAAAACAATTTTAGCAGCTCGTGGAATAAATCATCTGCGAGAGTTTTGGGATTAATTTCGTTAGTGGAACTTTTTAAAGATACTTTGTAACAAGCCCTAAAGCCTTGCTATATTCTTCGCTTGTGAAACTGACAAGTTACATTTTACACAAAATTGCCATCAATATGACCTTGGAGTGCATGGTAGTGCTGGTAACATAAATTATAGTGCAATAGATAGATATCGATGATTTACTCAGAATTCGTTCGTTGTGTTCACGTGTACATAGAACATGCCCTATATTGCTTAGCCTATTTTGAAAGTATGTGTCTATGATGCAGCGCAAAAAACAGAATTTAAACGAAAATCTTAAAAAATGATTTTTGCCCTTAACAACTCTTGGATTTCATAAGTATTTTAAAGAATTCAAGCGTTTGAAACATTCTCATAAAAGCGGCCACACTTCAGATTTGTATAGGTGATCTCCTATTAAGAGCACCTGCCATGTAACGCCCCAAATTTTATTAATTTAAATTTTGAGGTATTACTGATATCATTTCATAATCATACATGAAGCGGAAATATTTAATTGAAAATTTAAACTTTAATAAATTTAAAATTTCATAATATTGAATTAAATTAATTAACAGATTTGGTAACAAAGATAAATCGAATTATATAATATAATATTATTTGCAAAATTGGGAAAAAAAGAGTCAAAAATGATGTTGGAATGGAAATATCTTGCTTTGACATAAAGAATTTGTCAAAAATTCTAAATTAATTTGTAGTATTAAAAGAATTCAAATCTAATTAGAGCACTTTGGCAACTTTGAGGCTCGAATGGATAAGATTTACAATTTAGCCTATGTTTGGCCTCCATTCTTTCAAAAACTCATTTGTTCAAAGTTCATTTTCAACTACACATTCTCCTATAAAATAGTACTACAATAAATCGAAAACTTTTCCTTCTCTTTTAACTACACATTCTTTCAAAAATTACTATTCCAAATTTATTTATTTTTTTTTTTTTTACAAGTGGGGCTCAAACAGGGGCTAAATTTATATATTGAAATTGAATATTCAAATATGCAAACTAGAACTTTGAATATCAGCTGGCAGTAGCCTTTAACATTTTGAATAGCACATACCGCTGCAAATAAAGATGGAGACAACCGCAAATGAGGATAAACTATAGATGTTATCTTGTTGTGATGGTAGAAAATTCTCAGCACTAGATTACTCCATTATGTCTATAAAAGGACGGCGTGTATCTAGTCTTGATGAGATAGGAGAAGTGTAAGAAATCTCTTTAAAAAAACAGAGAATGTAACAATTCATTTGTAAAACTCTCAAATTCCGTAAGTAAAATCTTCTATTTTTCATAACCTCTTTCCTTCAACACCCAACGGAATGAAGTACTCATTCGTACAACTGACTTCATTCTATTAGGATTAAAAAGAAGGATTGGATTTTGGATTTATTGCAATCCAGTGATTTCATGGAATTTTGAATGTAGAAAATGAATGAAATTATTTTTACAGCACACTGATGCACTCCACAATTTCGTCAGTTGATTTTGAATTTAATTTCAATATACTCATCAAATATGATAATTTAAAAAAAAAGGGACGCAGTAATTAAATTAAATTATATAACAGATATTTGTACTTTATATGTAAAGTGTTGTAACTCAATTACAAGCTTGGACATGCTAGAATATTAGGATTGAAGCACTGTTGCACAATAGAAGCATGCATAAATAATAATCCATACACCATAAACAGATTTTTAAAGCACATTGGACAAGAATTTCGTAAGATTGNACACCATAAACAGATTTTTAAAGCACATTGGACAAGAATTTCGTAAGATTGCCTTGTTGAATAATTTGTTATCAGTGTTCCATTGTACATTCGAGTTTCCTTTATGACTAGTTATGATAGTGGTTTTTGTTACTGAAGGTGTTAAACGGTGGAAATGTCATTGTCGTGGCTGATAACGGATATGGGAGATTTCTTGAGCAATTATGCTATTTGTAGAATCATAGATGACAATAATGGTTGATAATGTTGTTGTCGTCAAATTCTGGGCTATTGATTTAAAAACAGTTTTAGAAATAGATGAATATGATGTTGCCAAGTGTGAGTTGTCAACCATTATTATCAAACTAAATTTTACATGTAGCATGATTCTTTGTCAAGAGCCTTTTACAGTTCCAGGCATTGGAGATGGAGCTTGAGGAGCACAAGGCCTTACTTTTCTTCCAAAGTATAAATATATTATAGAAAATTCTTCAATTCCAATTTTCACGAGGTCTGACTGTCACGCCATTTCTTGTATATGCAAGTGACAATTTTTTTTTTTAAATTTTGCTGTCTGGACCCTGACCAGAATTTGTACTCTACTATCCCCATTTAGAATGAAATTTCCAGCTTATCTCCTACTGGTAAATCTCCATTTATAAATCAAGCATGTAGAGTTGAATTATTGCATAACACCATGTTAATATAGGGGTTTTTAAGATAGGTTCCTATATAGATTCCTTTCAATTGGCTGAAGTCATTTGAGGTGGAAGTATGTATGCATGCCCAAGTGCTAAGAAAAAATGAATAAAATCAAGAGAAATTTTTCAAATTGAAAAAAAAAAAAAAAGTGCAAATAAAATATTAATTATTGATCCTTCTTTGATTCTGACCTTATAAATTGTCTACATTTCCTATGATTCATAACTAGACCAAGAGTGGGAAAGGCATCTCCTTTTGGCGTCGGGCAGTGTTTTGCATCTTGTCTTGTAAAGCATAAAGCAGCTAATGGTAGAACATTTTGTTATTGAAGTTACTTATTTTGCCAAGCAAGATTTTCGAAGTTATATTTTTATCAAATCTTGGCTTACTTCTGAGGAAGTGACTTTCACGCACAATCAAACATATTATGCAGCCTAATTAACAATTTAATTACTCGGTTGCGTGATCAGTTGCTCTTTTTGATCTTGAAAACATCTTGGGATGATGTTTTCTGGACATGACTTGTGAAATTAGCTCTATATGATGTTATTAGTTGTATAAAAATCTAGGCGACTTTAATGGAAAAACTGCCCCAATACAAAGAAGATTGCAAAAGTGTTGCTTAGGGGATACATATTTTCATCTTTAACGCAATATTTACATTGTACTATTTGTAGTAGGATGATTGTTAGTGGGATATGACATTCTTTTCATTGTTCATGGTACGATTTCTTCCCAATATGTGACAATATCCCAACTTATAAAGGATTAAGTTCAATTAATTTTTGTTCTTCAGTAATCCCTTTTTCATGAAGTAGAAATTTGCAAGGGGTTTGCATGAAGTTCATTTCTATAATGGAAAACAGTTTAATATTCACATACCAGAAGCGTTAAAGAGATTTTCTACAACCTGAAACTGTTCCATCACTTGGAGATGTGTACAAGGGATTCTCATTAATATTATACAGGACCATGCTTAACTGTGCATATTTTATTACACATCAGCACAGAGTACAAAAGACAGTAGTAAAGATGAAAATGAAGCTAAAATTTTGTTTGTTTTACAATCCAGTCCAGTACTGCATATGAAACATTTACTTATATCATACACGAGGATATTGCTCATTTTTTTAGTTTACATAAGTAGCCTAACAAGCCATAGCAGCATACATGCTCTTATGAATTTTGATATTCATATAATCAGATCTCCATCGAGACACTTGTGCCTCCTAATCTTCTCCTCTGCTGCAAAAACTGCTTTTACCTGATAAACAAGAGTCTGCTCTGGTAGATACTGGTAAAGACGAGCTTGTTTTGAAGCCTGTGGAACATGATGTTTTTGTTGAGTAGAAGCTGAAGCCCTCCCCCTTTTCCCGAAATACTCATCCACTAATTCGAACCCTTCCCTCCCTATTTTAATAAGGTCTGCCTTAGATGCCATTTTCTAGAGAAATAATGTACAAAGAAGTTAGAGAGAAAAATTTGTTGTTATTGATGCAAAAGCTATCGGGTGAAATCCCTTTATATAGAAAGCCTGATGGAAGTGGAGAGTTATTCACATACCAGAAGCGTTAAAGACATTTGCTACAACCTGAAACTGTTCCATCACTTGGAGATGTGTACAAGGGATTCTATCATTAATATTATACAGAAGGACCATGCTTAACTATGCATATTTTATTACGCATCAGAACAGAGTACGAAAGACAGTAGTAAAGAAGAAAACAAAGCTAAAATTTTGTTTGTTGTACAATCCAATCTAGTACTGCATATGAAACATTTACTTATTATCATACACGAGGATATTGCTCATATTTTTAGCTTATATAAGGAGTCTAATAAGCCATCGCAGCATACATGCTCTTATGAATTTTGATTATCCATATAATCAGATCTCCATTGAGACACTGTGCCTCCTAATCTTCTCCTCAGCTGCAGAAACTGCTTTTACCTGATAAACATGAGTCTGCTCTGGTAGATACTGGTAAAGATGAGCTTGTTTTGAAGCCCGTGGAACATGATGTTTTTGTTTAGTAGAAGCTGAAGCCCTCCCTCTTTTCCCGAAATATTCATCCACTAATTCGAACCCTTCCCTGCCTATTTTAATAAGGTCTGCCTTAGATGCCATTTTCTAGAGAAATAATGTACAAAGAAGTTATAGAGAAAAATTTGTGTTATTGATGCAAAACCTATCGGGTGAAATCCCTTTAAATAGAAAGTGATAAGTATAGATTTTACTTTGTTTAATTGACTATGC
>CAIGRN010006429.1:0-14787 GCA_903798345.1 Fraxinus anomala | reverse complement strand
CTGTGTTCGACATGATTTTTCAGAAGTGTAGATTCTTGAGTTTCCTCGTCCTTCTTTCTTAATCCTCAACATTAAAACAGATTTTATGGAATAAGAAATATTCTTGGGTTGATTATTACTTCTTTTTGTTCTTAAAATAATGTTGAGACTTGCCTTATTTTCTTAAGTGATAATTAATATTTTCTTGAGTATCTTTACTTTAATTTTAGCATTCATAAAAATAAAAAATTAAGGAGATTTTGGAGCAAGCGAAAAATCGCTCCTTTAATAGGAAATGGAGGTGGACGCTTTCTCCAATGGTTTTTTTTGGCAGAAAGCTTTCTGTAAAAAGGTTCAAGAACTTAGAATATTGATGACAAATTGAATCCACACTTAGAAGTTGCATTTCAGCATGATAATAAAAACGAGATTCTTAAACTGATTTATGGAGTAGTTGAGGAACAATTGGTAGGATTGCCATAAGATCAAGATCGTGTATTTGATTCCATTCCTCAACAAACCAAGAGAACTAAAACAAGAAAAGTTATCGGTTGATTTGATTTTTTTAGTTTAATTTTGGTACTAAATTAAATTTTCATGACGTGGTTAAGAAATAATTGTAATTCGAGAACACCATATGTTTGTATGTTTTTTTTTTAGTGGATTATTTAATCACGACATGAGGTTCGTGTATGTATCATTTTCGAGACTTACCATATTATATGGTGTATTATGTGTTTTGAGTTAATTACAATTGCGTCGCATCCACTCCAAGGTATATTACATGTCCTTACCATGTAAAAGAAATTGACAACCATAAACTCCAACCAGCAATATAAAATTCAAAGCTTTGCTCAAGATACAAGAAACTACAATAGCAACACTCAAAGGTAATCTTAAGAGAAAAACATAATTCTATCACAAAATAAACCAAAACAGAATCATGCATTCCATTTTTTTTTCAATCAAATAATCTGTTGTTCAGATTTTCGAATCCACATCGCAGGGTCAAATGTCTAAAGGCTCAACGGCAGTCTTGAATAGAAGAATATAGACATTATCCATTGAGAAATAAAAAAATCCCCCCACAGAATGTGTGACATATGAGCCGAAGCTAGTTTTTTAAAAAGAGTGAGTCACCATATTTTAATATTTCTTTGTCTTTTCTACTTCATATCCAAATCACGAAACTTGGTATATTGTCTAGCTACACTTTACTCTTTTTAGAATACTATTAAATATTAGAAATGCAATTTGAATTACAAACCGAACATATTGGATATAAAATTTGAATAAACCGTCCAGTTACTAGAAATTAATATTACGTGGATCGAAAATCTTTCTGTTTAAATGTCACTTAAATTTCCATCCATGAATGCATTTGTCTAAGATGCTAGTATATTGTTGAAAGTCTATGACTCGTAAAAACTTGAAATTGAGATTATTCATTTTCAAAATGATCTTCATGTGCATAGAAATTACGTCAGGTTTTAAATGCATCGAGATGGCTTTGTTTTCATTTTTAAAGAAAAAACAGAAACTATGATATTTTAAAATCAATTTTAACTTTGTCAAAATCGACCTCTCAGTCGTGCGTCAGGGAGGTTGGGAATAGGGTTTGGGATGCACTTGTAACACAACGGTTTCCAGAAAGTCGCAATAGATTAGATTATACATACAGCAGAATCCTTATTCCATGTCCAAGAAAGCAAATAAATGCACTTTAGCTGCTCTCACACCTTCCATTTATTCTTCTACTGTAATCTTCTTATTACACAAGTTATCACGAGGATCGTGGCATCTAGGGAAAACGACATCCCATAAAAACCGTGCATGTCACATCTCATTTCTTCTGAACCTGGGATCTAAAGATGTCCAAACCTGAGTTTGCTGCAGTTATTGGAGATAATCTGATAGAGAAAGAGTATGGTACAGCAGGCACGAGATATTTGTCATGGACACAAGGCGACCAGCTATCATCTCCGCCTATACCCATATGCTTGTAGTCGAGATGCACCTAAATCAAAACATAAAGAAATGGAAATTCAATTTGTTGTAGTTTGCCCAAATATTTCATATGGAACTTTGTACCATTAGTCCCTAACAAAACTCCGTTGAGTAGCAAGCTGGTCCCACACATTTCACTAGTATGTTGCACTATTAGTCCCAATCACGGAAATTATCAATCTCCGTTAATTTGTCGTGTGACCCACACATGCCTTGCTTTCCAAAGCTAGATTTTGTTCCCAGCTTGAGCGGTGCTAGGAATTCAACGAGGGCCATGTTTCCACGACAGCCACAGGACTATTTAACTGAAAGTTGGATGTTTTTCATTGTTGGAGACTAATTATGCAACTAAGATGAAATGTTGAGAAGGTTGGCAATTAATAGTGCGATTTCGCTTACTCTATAACTTCAAAGAAAAGACAGACGAAAACAAAAATAACAGGCAAAAGATACCTCAATGTTATCTCCCTTCACAAGCTCCTCAATATGAGTAGCGCGTTCAAGCTCGGCAGTGCTGTAGTAACTTGCATTCATTTGCATGTGTGGAGAACTTCCATACATCGAAGCATAAATGCCATGACCATCCTTGTTTTGAAATGTCACCCACCTCACATCTGACCTGCCCGAACATTCCCCGGGAACAATATAAGGCTCATGCATCTCGCCCACATTCTGCTCATACACCCCAACATGAGCAGCAGCTTTTCGATCTGGATAACATTCAAATGGTCCCCTCCCGTACCACTTGATTAGGTCCATTGATTTTTCCAAGTGAAATTCAACCCCAACGCGAGGCAAAGGTGGCAAATCAGAACTTGGATTTACGCTACATTCCAGTATAACGTCGCCCGAACCATAAATCAAGTAAATCATATCAACCTTAAAGAGGACATTAGATTTTTCTGATTGTGAAGCACCTTCTGGAATGCAAAGATATACTACTGCAATTTTCACTTGATTATCAGTCACATTTAGGACAGAGCAGCTTTCAGTAATGAATGTCAGATTATTTAAATTTGCAGCTTTCCACTTGTAAATGTAACTTTGGCCCTCTCCTCCTTTGTCATTATCTATCGGCGCTCTCCAAAAGCATGGTAGTATACCACTGTGCATAACCGGTATTCCGTCCACCTAGTATTTTCCGGTGCATCAATAAAAATTTGAATAAAATTATATTGACACGTTTTTCGTGTTGATCTTAATGTACTATACAATAATATTTGTTCTACCATAAACAATCTTGTTTATTGGAAACCTAATATCACAAGTTACCTTCCAGCTTTCAATGGCCCCGGTTTGTTTTTTAAATTTGATCTCCCACAGGTTCTGCCGACTGAGTTTTATAGTATCATCCAGAACTTCAGTGGAAAAAGCCGTATTCATGGCTTGAATGCTCTGAAATGACAATATTTGCAAAGAATGTAATTCTAGAAAAAAAAATATTACGGGAAATTAACTTCAACTACAGTAAGAATACATACATGAGGAACGAATTCTTGTTTTGCTGGCAACTGGACTTGTGCAGATGAAATTACATGACCAGATTCAGCCCAACGAGTCGAGCACGAAAGCTTCACAGTTATTGTCAAAAAGATTTCCATGTCCTCCGAAGAGGTCCATAGAGAGTACCATGGGCCAGACTCCAATTTTATATCGCAACTTTTCTGAGGTTCTATTGTTGGTATGTTGAGGTTTCCAGAACCAAGTTCACGTCCATCGCCATGAATCACCCAGTCGAACTTTAATGTTTCTGTTGTTAAAAAGAAGTGCGTGTTTGTAATCTGCAAAGTAACTCCACCTCTCAATACTTTAACAGATGTGGAAAAGGAAAAGGGAATTCGCCTGAAATTTACGAGGGTACCTTGACTATGTCTTCTTTGAGTGAGACTTTGATTGGTTGGTACACAAACTTTACCTCTGAAAATTACGTTCAATAGAATAAACAATACTCATATGCTGATGATAATTGTAATACTCTATAAAGATGAAAAGATCAAAATTCATCTTACCATGTAGAGCAGGATGAGGACTTCGATCTGGCCATGTGATACCATTGAGGCAAAAGTTCAGATCATTAGGGGTATCCCCAAAATCGCCTCCATATGCCCAATGTTTGCTACCATCTGCACCTGGCTTCCATAATCCCTATGTAGAATGCAAAATCTTTAATCTTCTTAACCACATACAAGACTCTAAAAGCGAAAGGGGAATAAATAGCACATAGAGGGAGCAATGAAAGAGTTGTCAGATCTATTTATCACTTCAATTTTCTTAACCACCCAATTTTTTTTCTTTTCTTGGCTTCTATGTCCCACTTAAAAAATATTTGTAGAAAATTAATCATTTTTACTGGTTTCCATCAATAAGAGCTGTTAAAATGTCATACTCGCACGTGCTCGAGGCTACTTGATGCTGTGTGATATAAAAGATTGATTACAATGGCAAACCAAGTGAAGGTAATTAGTTAGACAACTTACACTGCTAGCCCGACCATCGCTATGGTAGAGCGACTACCGCTATGCTAGCTTGATTGACACCATGGTAGAGCGGCTAAGCGACTACCGCTATGCTAATCCAACTGTCACCGTGGTAGACCAACTAGTGCTATGCTAGCCCGACTGTCACCATGGTAGAGCGACTTCCTGTTATGATGCTACACTAACTGCCACTATGGTAGACCAATTACCGCTATGCTATCTTGAATTCTGTTATGCTAGACGATTTACGCTATGTTAGACGACTCTGGCTATGATAGTCGATCATCACGACTCTTGACTGTCTAAACATCTTTTTTAGTTGATTGATAGCTGCTTGACGGTTATCATTGATCCCACTAACCGTTTAGTCATCTGTGAAAACTATAGATGGATGGACATGATACACTAGACACGTGGACAATAATCGTCCAGCGGTTACACAACATCAAACACTTATAAATACTCCAAAGGCATGCCAGCTATGGGGGCTTGGTTTTGCTCAACATATTCTCTCTATTTCCTTAAGTCATTTCGTTCATAATCCCATTGCTAATTCGCATGCTAGAGGTACGATGCGGGAGAAAGCCCTATCCTTTTTTTGCAGGTGTTCAATTGCTCATTGGAACAATAAAAGCTTCCTTGCTCCACTAAAGAAGTCCAAAGGTTACAATGTTATTTCATTGGCATCGTCGGTGGGAAACCACTAAACATAAAAGCAATGTCAAGAAGACGAACTAGGAGTGATACGCACTTGGTTGGAAATATGGCGGAGTCGGAATCTGTCGCCAGGGGTCAAGACCCGTCGTCTTCGCCTTAAAAACCGCCAGTTGGTAGCCATGATGACTCTCTAGCAAAGCCAAACTCAGAGACCCACCGTCCCACCTCAAAACCCGTCGGAGGTTACATGCGAACAACCGCCTCAAGCAGCACCAGCAATTGTCCCCCTATTATTTAGCCAACAGTAGAAAACTTAGGGGTTCACAAAGTCACGAATCTGCAGGTTCTTCGTCCTATGGTAGACTTGGAACATAAAATGGAAGAAATTATGGCCCAAAAGGTAGACAATGCGTTGTTTAAGAGAAATGATAGACACAGACAGATGGTTTTGGAAGAAGACCAATTCGCACCCGAGATCATGACAGTTCCTCTACCAAAAGGCTTTAAACAGCCGATTATATAGGCATATGACGGAGTCACAAATCTACTTGACCACTTGCAGACGTTTGTTGATTTAATGAGACTATATGCAACCCCAGACGCAGTGATGTGTCAATCCATTCTACCAACACTAAGGAAAGAAGCTAGGGATTGGGTAGCAACTCTAGCACATCGATCTATCAGAACCTTTGATGAGCTCTCCAGGAGCTTTGTAGCCTATTTCTTGAGTAGCAAGAGAAAGAAGAAGACTGTTATCGATTTGATGCAGGTTGTCTAGGAGAAAGATGAGCCCTTGCAAGATTACTTGGCTAGATTTAGTTGGGCTACACTTGGCATAAAAGACCTTCAAATTTCTGCTTTGGTTACCGCATTGATGAACGAGACGCGAAACCGAGCATTTAAGATGTCGCTTTCAAAAAATCCCCCAAAATCGATGCATGACTTGTTGAAAAAGGGAGATAAGTACGTAGATGCAAAGGAAGCGGAGAGGGTTATAAAAAACCTTCGAGAAGGGTGGGAGCTAGAGCTTAAAAGCGAAAGTTACATGATGAGCGAAAAGCTATCGATAGAAATAAGCCGAAAAATGAGCACATGAGAAAGGGGTATGTGCCCGAGCAGTCAACCAGGGAAAGGTGAGAAGAAGTTAAGGCCTTCATTCCTTTGAATACCCCGCGTGCTAAGTTACTAATGGAGATACTAGACATGAAAGAACTTGATTAGCCAAAACCAATGGCCACGTCTGCTAGCAAGAGGAATAAAGGAAAGTATTGTCATTTCCACAAAGACCATGCACATGACACTGAAAATTGCATGCACCTGAAAGAAGAATCGAGCGCCTTCTGAGACGGGAGCATGATTGGGGTAAGGAAAATGTTGATGATCGTCCCTCACCTAGGGCTGGGGTAATAAATGTGATCATCGGTTGGAGGCGACAGCAGAGATTCAAATTCAGCTAGAAAGAGCTATGCAGGCTCTGTTATAGTCTGCTCTATTCAGAAGAAGACAAGATTCAATCAAAACATCACTTTTGGTGAGGACTTGATCGGTGCAGCAAGCCCCCATGACAATGCTTTGGTGGTCGTCGGTGACAAAGGATTTTGATGTCAAGAGGGTACTAGTCGACTCAACGAATGTTCTTACTTGGGAGGCATTTTTGGGTTCGAAAATCTTTCCAAAAAATTGAAAATCGTGACCACCCCTCTACAAGGTTTTGGAGGGACAACTGTGATACCAAAAGGATCTCTAGAGCTTCCCGTGATGCTAGGCACCTACCCAACGAGTATGGTGATTCTGACGAACTTTTTTGTTGTTAAAATCCCTATGACATATAATGCAATCTACAATCGACCACTATTAAACGTTACAGGAGCTGTCCCTTCAATTTACCACCAAGTAATGAAATTCCCAACTAGTCAAGGGATATGATGTGTAAAGGACGATCAACAAGATTAGAGAAAGTGCTATGTTGATAGCATAAAAGCTATCCACCAGTCACGATGTCGGGTTTAGGCCTCCAGAGAGCTAGACATGAGCATCCTCGTAGTGAGTTTGACAAAAAAAAAAATTTGTTTAATTAGGATGTCTTTCTATTTTCCTTGTAAATATGGTTGTTAGGAGGTTTATTGATTTTCCTAATGTAATGAAGGCTACTAGTTCTAGCCTCTTGTAAATAATAACATTGTTCAATGAAAAGTTCACACAGCAACAGACGGTGAGGGTGCTAAGGAAGGGTCAGCCTTACTGGGACGTCCCAGTGTGCCTAATGAGTCCCTAAATCTAACTAAGCTTTATCTAAATGAATAGATTTGATCTACAACCGCTGAGATTTTTTGTACGAATCGTGGCTTAAAACTTCTTCCAACGCATCAAAATCATCCGAGGGGCTAAGCGGTGAGTAACAAAACCAAAAATTGGTTGTAAGTTTAAAATCGCTCTATGGTCATAGTGGTGAGCTTCAAAACTAAAAAATTCGTTAAGACTCAAAATCACTAGACAGACGCTCAACACATCAAAATCGTCCGAAGGGCTAAGCTGTGAGCAACAATACAAAAAAATTGGTTAGCTCAAAATCGCTCTACAATCTAGCGGTGAGCAACAATACCAAAAAATTGATTAGCTCTAAGTCGCTTCTAGCGGTGAGCAACAATACAAAAAATTGGTTAGCTCGAAATCGCTCTACGCTCTACCAGTGAGCAACAAAATCAAAAAATTGATTAGCTTGAAATCGCTCTACGGTCTAACAGTGAGCAACAATATAAAAAAAAAAATTGGTTAAGGCTCAAAATAAAGACCTAACACTCTACATTCAAGGTTGCACGGCGGAATAAGCAGTGAACAACACCACCACAAAAAAATTGATAAACTCAAAATCACTCTACGATCTAGCGGTGAACAACAATACCAAAAAATTGATTAGCTCGAAATCGTTCTACGGTCTGGCAGTGAGCAACAAAACCAAAAAATTGACTAGCCTGAAATCGCTCTTTGGTCTAACGGTGAGTATTCAAAACCAAAAAACAGTTAAGTCCCAAGATCACTACATCTCACACTCAACATTTCAAAAGTATTCAAAACACTAGCCGACGAGCAATAAACCAAACATTAGTTAAAGGTCATGAATTATCAATTGAAATTGGCTAACTGAGGTTGCGTCATCGCATAGCGATCGACGGTTGACCGCATAAAGTTGACGAATGACTGCTATGTGAAACAATGATTAGTGATCGACTATTACGTGATCAACCGCATCCCTTCATCCTTTCCTCGCGGTGTGCTCGTGTGTCCAAACGTCTTAGATTGTTTATCTCTCTCATCTCCCCCCATGCACTGTGCCAAAAATCGATCGTAGCCCGAAAGGTCAATAAAAGCTGCCACCGTTTTTCCCCCGTATATATTCATGTCCCGAGCATACTCTAAAGAAGCTTTGAATTGCTCTACTTATGCGTCAACGACCCTAGCATACTCTGAAGAAGCTTGGTATTGCTCTACGAACTAGGTCCCTTTGGAATTTCAAAGTCTACCACATTACCTGCTGGGTCTCGCTTAATTTAAAATTTTTTGTTCGAGAAATTAGAAGAACCAAATATGGTTTTTAGATAAATTTGGTTGAAAGATATGAAAATCAATGGAACGGGTTAGGCTATAGACTAACGGAGGAAAACGATTGACCCTGCGAATGGGGTTGGTCAATTAACTAGCCAAGGAGTTGCCGATCGACCAGCTGTCAACTGGCCCATCCGAAGTTGGGTCGATCGAACAACTCCTCTCAATGATGATAGAATCATTTTATATATAAAAATTGATATAGAGGAGTGAAAACGCTACCTCTTAACGATGACCATTGATAAGAAGTAGAGGGGCTAGTAATGCTGTGTGATATAAATGATTGATTACGACGGCAAACCAAGTAAAGGTATTTAGCTAGACGACTTACACTATGCTAATCCGACCATGGCTATGGTAGAGCAACTACCACTATGCTAGCCCGACGCCACCATGGAAGAGCGACTACCGTTATGCTAACTCGATTGCCACCATGGTAGAGCGACTATCGCTATACTAACCTGATTGCCATCATGGTAGAGCGACTACTGCTATGCTAACCCAACTGTCACCATGGTAGAGTGACCATCGTTACGCCTGCTACTATGATAGACCGACTAACGCTATGTTAGCCCGACTGCCACCATGATAAAGTGACTACCGTTATGCTACCCTAACTACAACTATGGTAGACCAACTAACGTTGTGCTAGCTCGATGACCACTATGGTAGACCGACTACCGCTATGGTAGCCCGACGGCCACTATGCTAGCCGGACTGCCACATGGTAGAGTGACTATTGCTATGCTAGCCCAACTGTCAACATGGTAGAGCGACTAACCTTATGCTAACACGACTGCCACCATGGTAGAACGAATGCTACCCTGACTGCAACTATGGTAGACCAACTAGCGCTATGTTATATAGAAGACTAATTACCACTATGTTATCTTGAATTCTGTTATGCTAGACAACTCTCGCTATGATAGATCGATTATCACGACTCTCAACTGTGGGAACATCTTTTTTAGTTGATTGATAGATGCTTGACAGTTATCATTGATCCCACTAACCGTTTAGTGGGCGAAAATCGTCCACTCAGGTCATAGGTGAAAAATGACTGATTGATGGACATGCTATACTAGACACATAGACAATAATCATCCAATGGTTACACGACATCAAACACTTATAAATACTCCAAAGGCGTCTAGTTTTGCTCAACATATTTTCTCTCTATTTCTTTAAGTAATTTCATTCATAACCCCGTTTCTAATTCTCACATATGACAGGGAAGAAAGACCCAACCTCTTTTTGCAAGTGTTCAATTGCACATCGGAAAGTCCAAAGGTCGTTTCAATATTATTTCTACCTATTGAAAAGACAATTTCTAACCCTCACTTTTAAATAGTCATAAGAAAAATAAAGTACGAATTAAAAAAGAAAAAAAAAACTCATATTCCACCTCTCTTACCACCAAAATATACAATTTCTAACCCCCAAACACTAAAGGTCAAAAAGCTTTAATTATCACAAGGGAGATACATTGAAAGGTTTTCGAAAGCTTCAACGTGGATAAAGTAAACAGTGTTCATCAAGTGATGAGGAAAATGACAAAGAATTTCTCATGCATCAACAATCAAGTTTAATTGCATTCTACGGAATGCGTCAAGGTAGACATTGCCTATGGAATTTGTTTTTTGAATAGATTCATTTTCAATCTTGGTATGGATAATTAGGTTGCAATTAAATGCTTACTCAATATATCCACGAAACACTTCCAAAAGGTACTTATGTGTTGGGATTTAAAAACCATGTCAGCAGGCTCGTTAATGCAGATATGAAGGTTATATTGATTCAAGAAAATCCACCTTGGTCTACATCTTGACCTTTTCCAAGGGACCATTATATTAGTGGTCCAAACTACAAAATTTCCATTCTTTTTCGACCATAGAAGCTGAGCATATCGTAGCAGCAGAGGGAAGTAAATTAAAAACTAATGAAGTAAGGTGTAATCGGATATGTGATGTGTTGGAAGTAACTATTACGTCTTAAGAATATTCATACCTATAAGAATGGGTCAAACATGATGACCAAAACTTTGCTTATGGAGAAATATGAACTTCACAAAATCAATACAAGCTTGGATGAGCCCCGACACAAGTGTGAAGGGGGATATTTGGTGTGGCATACCCATCTGATGTTGTAAAGTCTCAATGCGGAAATGAATAGAAAGGGAAGTGGCTAAGATTTACGACAAAGTGAAGCCCCCATTGTAGGAAAACAACAAAAGACGAATATAAGGATCAAACTGAAGAAAGAAAAGGGGTTTCGATATTCTTTTTCTATTTCTTGTTGAAAATAGTGTTGAAAGAAATCATCTAAAAGCTTGGATGAATTAATTTATTTGAATGATATCTTTAATACTATCTCACTTGCAAGTTGTACTCATTTGCACTTCAAAGGCTTGACACGTGAAATTTTTTAAAATGGTTGGTATCAAGACTTGAACTCAGGATCTTTGTTTGCTTAAATATCATGATGAACACCCTAATCTAAAAGCTTAAGTTTTTAGAGAAGTGATAAGTATATTCATTTATAATTGTATCAATAATTAATATTTTTGTGAGTCTTTTACAAGATTCAAACCTGATCAACCCAATCCCAGATAAATCCTCCTTGGAGACCAAATGTGCTATCAATTGCTTCCCAGTACTCGTGGATATTTCCATTGCTGTTTCCCATTGCATGTGAATACCTGTCAATTATTAGCCAAGCTATTTTCAGTAGCTCAAATTGCAAATACAAAAAGGTTTAAGACGGAAATTAGTGATATTTTCACTGATGAGAACCAATGATAACTCAATAACATACTCGCACAGTATCAATGGCCGTATTTCTGCAGGATCTTCAGCTATCTTAACTATATCCCAAACACGCATGTACATAGGGCACACAATATCAGTTGAAGATGTCCTAGACCCCCCACCTTCATAGTGTACAAACCTTGATGAGTCTTTTCCTCGTATCCAACCTGAAATATATTTTGCGACAATTGAGAGACCATATGACAAAAAACACTCGCAGAAGCAGTTTCAGCAGCTTCTACAAATGGTCGAATTTATGACCATATAAAATATATATGAACACAGATGTTATAAACATGGTGTAATTTAAAAGAAGAATTGAGTGTTTTCTTTCGATTACTATTAGATTAGTATGTCTGCTTCCTCTAATATAGTTTTTAAAATCTTCCTACAACTTTAGTTACTCGGTATACCATGACACAGAGTGACATGGCAACAATAACAACCTCTCAACTATGCAACACATTTAACAGCCATTATAACTTTAATGATCACATAATAGATTTAGTAGTTTAGCATCCTAACACTATGCAAGTATTATGTAATTTCCAAAGTAGAGCTTAGGAATTGAAAATATAAACTTCACTAGTAATACACATTAAATATTAGTTTATTGCTTATTCCTGACAGATCAATAGATGCCACCATCAAGTTTCATGACGTTCATGCATAAATATAAGACAATGCATTTGGGCATCTTAGTTAAATTAAAATAAGGTCAGGTCAAGCCAAAAAGAAATAAGAAAAGAAAACCTTATAGATCATGTATACATACCAGAAAGTGCAGCATGATTAGGTCCATAGCTTGCCTCATTTCCTAATGACCAGGCAATGATGCATGCATGATTTTTATCCCGCTCAACCATTCCTATGACTCTATCTAGCATTGAAGAGGCCCAACTTGGCTCGAGTGTAGGGTGCTTTATATAACGGGAAAGATGAAAACCATGTGTCTCAATATTGGCTTCATCAATCATGTACATGCCAAACAGATCGCATAACTCGTACCATCGTTGATGTTGAGGGTAATGGCTGTTTCTAACAGCATTTATATTGTGTTGCTTCATTAAAACCAAATCCTACAAGAATAATAACGAAACACATGCATGAAATCAGAGGGATAGAACAAAATTATGCAAATGCATGAAGCAGTCACAAACAAGGAGAAAGAATTAGTCTCACCTGAACCATACAGGACTCCAAGTTTGTCTTCCCAAGGCGTGGATGGTGTTCATGCCTGTTCACCCCTCTTATCATTACTGGTTGTCCATTGACAAGCAACTGTTTTGGTGCTTTGGCTATTTGTCGAAAGCCTACTTGGCATGACTCGCAATCAATTATAAGCCCCGATGCATCTTTCAGTGTGATAACAAGAGTATAGAGATTTGGCTGTCATAATAGAAATAACTAGATCAGAGCAATGAGCACGAGAACCATGTGAAATTATGTTATTCTATGGAGGAATTAATTATTTCTAGACAAAAACTGATTGACAGCATGTCAGATAAAGTTTGGAATAACAGAAATTTTTCTATTTACGGTTACAGCAAACCACAATACTAGAAGACCAAGAAGAATCAACTAATAAAACTAAATCACCATCTCATCAAAAACTTTAAGCTATTAGAGAAGATATAATTTATTTATATTTAGTTGCATCGATCGTACCAGGATGCACTCATAAGCTTTGGTAAAGAGTGGTGGGGGCGGGGGACGTCACTTTGGGGAACTATAGTACCCAAGGCCAAAAGGAGGAATCAGAGTACATACAACTAATAGGGTCCCAACAAAAACGTTGAACACGCCTACTCATGAGTAGGCCACATTCCTTTTCTATTTGAAGACTCACTACATTGGATGTTCATAAATGGGTGATAGAAAGAGTGCAATCTAGGATCTTTATCTCTTTGATACAATATTGAATACTGAATGACCATCTTCTAATAGCTTAAAATTCTCAGACTTGGATATAATTTTTCGGGTAAGTGTCGTTAAGTTTTAATAAATGAAAAGCTAAATTATGTGTGCAAAATTGCTCCAAACAATTGCCACGAGTGTGAAGTGTTCATTTATTTCTTCTAACAAGAAACAGCTTAAATGTTTTCTCTACCTCGAATATTACAGAGTTTACTGCATTATGATGGGTTTTATAAAACACCATGTACTAGTCAACATTGTCCCTCTTTTTCATAAAAGCACAATGCAATTATATGTCCTTGTATAAAAAGCTAGAAGATTACATGTTTGGAAAACTTGCAGAAAGGGACGACTCCAGAGGGAAAGTAGTTAACATTTGAACCAAGAGAAATGCAGCTAACATATTATGTGAAAGAAAATTTTTACTTGCTCAGCAGACCAAAGCTTGGGCATCTGCATTTTCCCTGAAAGATGATACCCTATGAATCCAAGAATATAATCAACAGATTGCGTCAGCTGTAGATGGGCCACATCCGTAGATAAAAGATCAACATGTCCATTGCCCGCATAACAACTCCCTGTGTCAAAAATTTCAGCTTCAATGGTGAAGTTTGCAGCAAACTTATCTTCAGATGTTTCAGTGGAGTTGTCAATACTAACTGCTGACTTGTCGATTTTCACCTCAACCTGGATGGTGAATTTGACAAAAAATAAATATCCACCTCGGCATTTTTGCAACATAAGGTCTTCATGATAATAATGAGTCTTAACCTTAGGAAAGTTTCTAGCAAAAGCAATCGGGATTTTGATTTCAAACTGCCATATTACATTTTAAACAGGGTTAGAGGATTTTGATTGCAAGTTAAATGTATAGCTTTTCTCTTAAGTTGAACCAAATAGTATGATCATGCCAAGCAGATAAAATATTTTAAATATGAAGATAGTTGGAAAGATTGCAGGACTTCTATGGTGAAAAAAGCAAAAGGGAAAAGAAATCTTTTTCCCTCTTGCTCGTGTTACTAGCACTTAAAAAAGAGAAACTGAATTCAGATTGTCATTATTTCCTTCGTTTAAAATATAGTAGATTACTAAAAGTGGGAAAGAATAACAAAGAGTTGAAACGGTAAAGAGTAATAAAGTTATCAGGGCAATAAGTAAATATTTTAGAAGGTAACTTGTAACACTCGAGAATTTTCAGGAAAAATTTAATTGTTTTTTTGCGGTAGCTTGAAGTTGAGGGACTAAAATGAAATAGATTTTTGTTTTCTAATTTTATTTTAGTCAAATAATTAGTTTTTGATAGGGCAAAGATTATTATATCAATATTGGACTCTTTTAGT
>CAIGRN010006423.1:0-22000 GCA_903798345.1 Fraxinus anomala | reverse complement strand
TTGTTCAAACTAAACATATATAATTTTATTATACAAATTAATAATATTCACCAAATGATATTGTAATCAAGTTTTATATAATTCAAAGGAACAGCGTGGGTTTAAGTTTTTATAATTGCATTAAAACAGCTAAAATATAATATATATTATTTTAGTAATTTTAGTTCCAAATTGAATTGAATGCCTCAATGGTCAATCATCAAATTCGAACCTAGGACATCACCCATGATTATGATAGTACTAGCCAACTAAGTTACAATAAATATTTGATAATAAAATGAATTATCATTTATATATCCTAAAATATTTATTCATTGTTAACAAAAAATAAATATTGTTCCGACGGATTCAACACGGATGACCATCAAAACTGACCGGATGCTAGGTCCACCCCTGCTCACAGCTCACATTGTCCCCTGTTTCTTGGCCTGGCTTTGAGCCTGGCCAAGAAACATTTCCCTTTTCTTTTAAGTTAAAACAAGGAAATCACTTTTTTAATCAATGGCAGTAAATTTAATGTAAATCCAATTTCCACAGCATCGAATCATGTGCAATGATTGTGTTGGAATCATGTGCAATGATTGTGTTGGCATCATTCTAATAATTATATTCACCTCGGAAATTGTAATTAATTCTTATGTTTTTTCTTTTCAGACAATTAACTGAAGATTTCTTGATATAATCACCATCTTAATATTCACCAAATGATATTGTAATCAAGTTTTATATAATTCAAATGAACAACGTGGGTTCAAGTTTTTATAATTGCATTAAAACAGCTAAAATATAATATATATTATTTTAGTAATTTTAGTTCCAAATTGAATTGAATGCCTCAATGGTCAACCTTCAATTATCCAAAGGGGAGCTCACGGTTTGAATCCCACCCCCCATTCCATTGATTTTAGTAAAAATTGTAAAGACAAAAAGTATTTCACAATAAAATTATTGGAAAGGGATTCAAACCTAGGACATCACCCATGATTATGAGAGTACTAGCCAACTAAGTTACAATAAATATTTGATAATAAAATAAATTATCATTTATATATCCTAAAATATTTATTCATTGTTAACAAAAAATAAATATTGTTTCGACGGATCCAACACGAGCGACCACCAAAGTTGACCGAATGCTGGGTCCGCCCCTGCTCACAGCTCACATTGCCCCCTGTTGGCCAAGAAACATTTCCCTTTTCTTTTAAGTTAAAACAAGGAAATCACTTTTTTAATCAATGGCAGTAAATTTAATGTAAATCCAATTTACACAGCATCGAATCATGTGCAATGATTGTGTTGGCATCATTCTAATAATTATATTCACCTCGGAAATTGTAATTAATTCTTATGTTTTTTCTTTTCAGACAATTAACTGAAGATTTCTTGATATAATCACCATCTATATTCCTAATGCCAAGCTAAGCTTGCTTCACAATACAAAACTTTTTTTTTCTCATTTTCTTACTTTTTACAGTTTCCATTCATGTTTTCCAGATCCAATCCCAAAGAAAGATGAAACTTATCCAAGAAAGAAAGAATAATGAAGACCAATCAAAAAGATAAAAGTAGAAAAAGTCGAGATGTAAAGAGGACGATGAAGACAATGTTGGGAAGATGTGAGCACAATTCTCTATAATTGAACAACTTGTACAGTCCAGTTTAATGTTACTCAAAGATGTAAAAAATGAAATTTTATTTTTAAAAAAAATCTACATCTAAAATTTGAACTTTTCTTAAAATAAGCCAATTGTCATTTGACTGGTGTTAGAAGCTTGATGAATAATCAAACTTTAGTTTTATTAAATGTACTTTACAGGCATCTGACATATGGAACAAAAATCAAAGTGGATGCTGCAAAAAGCAGGCAAATAGTGAAGTGTCATCACTGTTCTTTACTGTATCGCCAAATGGAATAAACAACCACAACTCGTTACTTTTTAATTTAGCTTCACAAATGAGTTTTTTTTTTTCCTCGTAAATCTAATCAATAAATTAAGGATTAGATCAATGTTAAAATTAAATACTAATATGTTTAGATTATTCTACTGAATTATTATTAAAAAAAAAAAAATTCAAATGGACCCACCCACGCTAAACTCATTAATTATCAATGATTTTAGACCGTCACGCTTTCTTTCATTGTCTCAATTTATTTACATATTCAAAATGCACTTGCTGCCAAAACTCTTGAGTGACGAAACAGTTCAATCTTTATATGCTGTGACTCTGGAAACTTCAACGACGCCAGAAAGAAAAAAAAATCCGAGTTTCTTGGCTAAGCTTAAAAGCAACTTCTATGAAACATGTCCCTACATTTCAGAAAAAAGGTAACTTCTAAGCTACCTCTTAAACTGTTAAGCAGGGCGAAGTATCACATCAAAATTCACACAGACATGTCAATTGTTATGGTACCATCGATGACAAAAAAAAAAAAAAAATGTTTTGCCGTCTATTAAAAGTATTATGCTTTCATTTATAAGCAAAACATGTATTATTGCATTCCGTGCATCGATACAGGTGATTATTGGGAAGTAACAATTTGTATACTACTTTACATGTATAATATGCCGATAAAATTAGTCCTCATCGGGACAGCCTTCAAGAAATTGTCTAATTATGCTACGTTCATTGGTTGTAAGATCAGGGTCGTCACCAGTTAGCCTATTCCAAATTGCAGCATCAATGCTACTGGGATCACTGCCAAGCACCTGCATACAAAGAGTAAAATTGTTATTCCAGACACAATTTGTCAAATAGTTCAATGCGGTCTTGAAAAAAAAAATTTGGGCCAAAAGCAGCATAGTTTGAAATAAATGTAGATAGTGGTTCAAGTAAATCTTCACCAAAGCTTAGATTATGCCCACATTCATTAGTTTTCCTATTAATGTTCCTCAGCAGATCTTGTGCTTCAACTTACTGATTAGTTTTGATTATGGCTGAAAAGGAACTTCATTCCTTAAGGCTCTTAAATAAAGCCTTCAAAGAAAGGTCAAGTAGCAATTACTTATGCAGGATGAGGCCCTAGTAGCAGCATTAAATGCATTTCTTTGGAATAAGAACTGAAGAATATTAGGCGAAACGACACCTTAACATAATTGTTGACATGTCCATCTTTGTTGGGGCTAGTGACGAGCTCGTACTTATTGCACATCCATTCACCATCAATAATGTACTTGTACTCATAGTGTCCTTCCTGTTTAAGGAAAAAAGCCAGTGATTTAATTGCAACCAGATTGACAAAGTTACACTTATTTCCTATGAACCTAATTCAAAAGCTTCGCATTGAAGAGAAGTATATTCCACAAAAAAGCGAGTCTAACAATTATTGAAGACCAAGCATATGTATCGCGATCTAGTGATGGTAAATCAACAATGACTTTGCAATGATCGATATCAAATTTAATAAACCAAAAAGCTATGATTCGAAAGTGCATAAATTGGAAGGCAGTTGGAAGCTAAATATGGTATCATGTTTTTCTAATATGGGTACATATTTTGATCCAATAACGCTACCTTGAAAAGGAGAAAAAAAATCACCTCGAAAGTCAATAGATTCACTCTCAATATGAACAAACAATACAGTATAGAAGTGACTAATAGTACACAAGTACTATTAAGAATTTCAGTATACTTACAGGCAATTCTCTATGGAGAATCCATATGCCTTGTTCCTCATCATACTTCAAAGGTATTTTCTGAAAAGAATTATAAGAAAAATTATGCAGAATGCCATCTGTATTATTAAATTACATCAGCTAATATGTGGAAGAAGCTGTAAAGAGAATTATAATAAGCAAATCACATCAATAATGTTTCTAAGTTCTCTACGCATCCAAAAACTAATGTCAAGCTAAAACATCGAAATTTAACTCCCATTTACACAAGGTATCAAACTTCTGTGAACAGAACACGTGTTGCGGGTGTGGTAGAAATAGAGAGGCAGATTTGCAATTAAAGAATACTTGAAGCTCATGTCAGATGGTTTCATCACTTACGAATTCAACATAATACTCAATATAGTACACAATACTTCTTTCAGGTAATTGATACTCGGGGCACAGACTGGTGAACAGAAAATTGAAGTCAAATGAAGAAAATAAATTTAGATAGGGAAACTAGCATACAGTTGCGACTTCTGATTGATGTAGCTAAATCTTGATGTGCATTCGTCTCATGCTAAGACAAACCCACTTAACATTTTTGTGTTGCCAAATATAATGTCACATTGAAGTCAGATATTACAGGAACTACCCATACAAATTTTCTGTCGGTCAACAAAAATACAATTCGATTGGCTAGATTTTAAAGAAAAGAGGTTGTTAGATGCCCAGAGAACTCGACTATTACCTGACCCCATCCAACATCAAGTCCTGAGATTTCCACTGTCAAACAGTCATCGCCATTCCATGTCAATGTTACAGGCTTCTTTTTTAGGCCAGTAAGCTTTAAACAGGAGAAAGGTTAATTCAAAAATATTAAAACAGCTTTTCCTATATCCTGATGCATATAGGAAATAACATAGCCTAGATAAAACAATAAAAAGGTTATAGCCAAGCTCTGAAATTTATTTTGGTACTCCAGATACAGTGTTGTAAATCACATCATGTAGAGAAGTTCAAAAACAGACCAGCTCAATCGCATTAGGACAGTAAGAGAAAATAGCAATGCAACAGAAATAACTGCTAAAGATATAATATCATTCTGAAGTTTTTGTAATAGATTACAAACTGCAAAGCCCTGTTCCATTTAGAATTTTCTAGTAAATTTAAATACTTTAAAATTTCAGTAAAGTCTTATTAAACTTCCAAGTACAATAAACTGATTCATTCATTATACATCCATTCCATTGGAACCCCCCCCCCCCAACACACACACACAAAAAAAGGAGGAGGAAAAAAAAAAGATGAAATATAAATTTACATGATGAACACATGTTAGAATGTGCCAAAAGCTTTATAAAACAATAGCCTGAGTTTTCTCATAATAATGATTGACGAGTTCGAATGTACTGGCTAAGTTTGTCATACTGTAAAGTTTATGCTTAAATCAAAAAATCTGTGCAACTAAAATACATTATAGAATCAAAAATATCATCCAAAATCAATATCCTAATCGCCATTTTCAGAGCATAGTTTTTGGAAGCATGACCAAATGGATCCCAAGACCTTGGCTTCTAAAGCGATTTAGATCATAATTATTTTCAATGGAGCCAACCCCTAATGTATCAACTTTTGGACGTGATTAAGTGAAATTTGTAGTCCTGGATTATTACATAGGACATCAATTTTATGTTCAAGGGACACAAGGACTCACAATATCAGCAGTTGCGCTTTTGATTGCATCTAGCTTCGGAAAGCAGGAGCGTTTGCTCTGCAAAGAGAGAAATAAATATATGTGTAAAATCTTAGTCTCTTATGATATCATTGTCACAAAAATACGAGAATGTATAGTTTTAAAAAATCTGCAGTATAGTTTCTTCCAAATGCCTGGAAATTTGGCAATTTTAGTATAAGAATCCATCAGCTCTGGTTAGACAACTTCACCAACAAAAAAAACAAATTTGGAATGAAAAAAGAAAAATAAACAAAACAATTGCAACAGTCAAACACGAGTACATGAAGACTTACTAGTTAAATGAATGATTAGACATACATAAACAGTAAGTAGAAATATTACCGCTAGTAGATTGTGTGCTTCAATGAGCTTATATCCTTGAACCCAGAACATATATGCCAACTGTATTTTAAACCAAAAACTTGTTAGTTCTTCATGAAAAATATATCAAACTATTTCTAATCAAAGTGTAATAAATAATATTATAACAGAAAAGCATGCAATGCATCTGCTGCCAGACGACCTTCTCAAGCAACTTTGTTGTATATTTTCATTTTTTTTTTTTTTTTGTAAGGGTTTGGGGTGGGGTTCTTCAGAAGAAAGTTTGCACTATAAAAACACTTTCCAAGTTATTGTTCAAATTTCTTTATAGAAAAGTTTGTCTAGCGTTGTTCCTCTTCCTATTACATATCCTTAATATATCTATGATTCTATTCCACTTTCTACAGGCAATGGCTCTTATTGCAATTGACACTGCCTATGCCCAAGTGACAACCTCACAAATTATTTGTCAGGTGTAAACCCTTTCCCCCAACCTAAACATGCAAAGGGGAAGGCTGCCTTAACTTATCTGGGAAGCGATGCAGATAAATTTTCTCATTTAGTCTTCCTTTCTAAAATATTAACAATCTAAAAAATAACTTGCCAGTAAAGAGAATCAAACCTGGATAATCAGAGTGTAGGCTATAACAGTTTCTTATTCACACCCTTTTTGTTCTGATCATATCCAAATATTGTTTCACAGTAATCCAGATATTGCTCAGATCTATTAACATACCTAATCAGTGTTTACATTTCATTGTGAATCTGGACAAACTTCTAGTTTAGAAATACTTACAGAAGAACGCATCCACCCCAACAAAAAAAATAAAAGTTAACATGAAATAATGCATACAGATATATAAAAAAAATTAATTAAGATAAGTGAAAAAAAGATATTTTAAAAGCCTGTCGTGCATACCGCAACTGCTGGAGCTCTTCCAAGGCCAGCTGTGCAATGTACATAAGTTACACCCCCATTTTGATTAATGGCTTTGTGTAATTTGCTTACGACTGCTGGAAGGCGCATCCGCAGATCAAATGCGTCAAAATCTCTGATTCATAAATACATATAAATGTCATGTTAAGTGGAAAACTGCAATATGTTTCCGTATTATGGGCTAAGTGGTGGAGAATGCATCTTATACAAATTTTCTGAAGTATGAACATGAAATCTAAGAAAATAGCCAACTACAGGTAAATATTTGACTCTTTCTTCACACACTGCAATCTAGTAGACTAAAAACAAGACCACAATTTTTTCCTTTCCTTCACATAATAACCCTTTTTAGCACAGCTGAATCACTGACAACTCCCACTTCCAAGCATCCCTTTGTGTATGCTAAGAGCAAAACATAGGCGTGTTTGTAGACTGCAAATATTTATAAGGTTAAACTTAAAAGTTTTATGGAACAGTTATTGGAAGTATACAATGATTCCATTGCAGTACAACATGTTATAAGGGAGAGAGGTAGACAAAATTATCGTCGTGTTGTGGTTGTAACATATTTGATAGTATTAGATCTTCCAAGTGGACACAACCATGGACCGAATGAATAACCGAATCCAAATATATCATAAATAAAGCTTAGTTTGTTTACTGTACATGATGAAATTAAAATAAAAATTATTTTTGCTGGATAAAGATAAATGCATAGTTTGAGTATTTTACATGCGTGTCATAGATAAATCGTGTATCATCTTTTCTTTTTATTTTGTGTATACACATATGCTGGCATAAAAGCAATACAGGTGGCAGAACAGATGTGGTTATATGTGGAAGAAGAAAAGGGTTTATAAATAAATCAGACAAAGAAAAATGTCTTTTGATTGTTAATTCAACTACCCCGTGTTGAGTGATGCAAATCATCACGTTTTAGAAAACATTATCTCTCCCTGCAAGCAGTTGTAAAGGATCTGATTGCATTGGAACATTAGGTAAATGTAATAATTGACAATGGAGGGAAAAGGACTTGATGTAACCTACTCAAAATTTATTAGCGACAAGGCTTAATTTGTTATCGATGTATCTATATTACAAAGGGAAAAAAAATCATGGTCACTCACACAGAAATGACATGATATAATCCAAGAAAAGGTCAAGATAAAAATGCATACAGATAGGGACAGATGGAGTTAGGATTTTTAGCTTGTGGAAGCACTGCAGCGGTTAACGATGCTATATGCCAGCAAAACTATAGTAGCTTGCAGTGCCTATAGTTGTCAGCGAGCCACAATAGCTGGTAGAAATATCGGCATTTGAGGAAAACAATTAAAATCAATTATTTGATTTGAAAACTTTGTTATTTTTTAAAAGTAATCAAAATATACAAAATCTATTTCTGAAAAGTAAGTGAAGAAAAAACATTGTCGAGTTAAGTAAAACATTTGAAAAACCTAACCATATTTTTACGAGATTTGTACGTAAAATAAATAAATAAATAAGAAAGAAAGGGTATTGTCTTTTTTTCCTCTTTTTTTTTTTTTTTTTTTGAAGATTTTGAAATAGAAAATGAAGAAAACTTTGAGGACTAGATGTTAAAATTAGTGTTTTGCGAAATTTACCCTTCTGAAGCATGAGTACTTTAAGCTGAAGTTTATGAAATTACGTAAAAAGATAAAATATGCAAATTAAACTAAAGATTAGAGATTGAAAAGTCCATTTTTAAAGGTTGGGACGAATTTCCTTGTGATGCTAAAGGTTGGGGAATAATTATCTAATTGCACAAACTTCTCAAAAGAAACATAAAAAGGAAAAAATAATATGGCAGCTGAAATTTGAAACTAAATCTACTCAATGACAAGTAGGAAGCTTTACCACCAGGCCATTGGCACTTTCACAACATTTATATGAAGTTATAGTATTTATTTGTTGTGGGACCAAAACTATAATATTTAGATTTTTCTTAGAACAAAACTAAAATTTTGAAATCAGTGCAGGGCAGTCGACCCCACTGCCCTGATGCTAAATCTGCCCTTGCATACAGAGATATAATGTCACTTTTGAGTTAAGATCACTAAAACATGCATGCTTACATACTAGTGAAAGATTTCAAGTTTGAAGCTTATCATCTCAAAACCAATCCCTGTGCATTTAATTCCATTACCAACCTTATTTCAGCACGTAAATGTTGAATGTCACTGCAGCTGTTGGCATATTCACGGATGGCACTGATATCAACGCTAAAATATCTTAAGAACTGTGTTTAAGGACTCGAACAAAAACCTCTAAATTCTAGAAGGGATGCAGGAATCCATCCCAATAGCTAACAACTATAACTTTAGCAGAATAATCCCATTCAATAAATCTATATGAATTTTTTGGATACTCAAGATCCGAATCTTGTTGTAAGCAAAAGATAGTTTTCACTCCAACGCTGCGAAGCTTGTCAACATCTTCTGGACTCTGTCATATATGAAGTGAGGCACAACTCAGAAGATAACTTAAGAAAATATATCATCTTTTGCACCTAGAGGGGAAATGCTTATTACCTGAAGGCATGATCCTACAATCAGGTCTGGACAAATGAAGTCGTAGTTCATTCCAAGTTCATGCCTATAGGTTAAGACTGTAGAAATACAATGTTAACGAAAAGATTGGCCAAATTATATTACACACCTAAAATAACATAATCATAATCAAGGCACATGAAGAAAATTTCTTCAACAATGCACTCAGAGTTTAAAATTGGATCAGAGAAGGCAGGGAAAGAAACGAGCTGCATGAATCTTTTTATAAATGCTACTTTTTTCCTAAGCTATCGAGTAGTGGTATCAAGTAAATGCTTCACTCACCGGCTCCCATAGCAGCAGTCATGTCATGACTGTATGTTTCAGATTTCTCCATTTCCTCAGCTTCATTTTCAGTGCTGGATGCAGAACCAGATACTGCCTGAAAAATTGCGTGAAACAATTAGAGAATTAATGAATAAATAGAAATATTAACGGATTTTTTGCTATATAAAAAGTAGTTTTAGTGCTCCATAACCAACCCCCCGCCCCAACCAAAAAAAAAAAAAAATCATGTCAAATTGATTATATAATTCAAAATGAGTTGAAATTGCAGGTCAACCTGTAATTATTTATTTAGCTAGCTTAAAAAGTGAAAACATATTGAATGAGTAACAGAATTGACTAAAGAATCACTCAGTAATATATTAAAAAAAAAAAAATCCCTTTCAAATCTTACCTTTAAAACATTAACTTTTGTCTGTGATAAATCAATACCTCTCTCCACACCCTGAATCACAATCATAAAAACATTATTATACAAATGAACACCCCTCCAAATAGCACATTAATTAGCACATATTAACATCCATATAGAAATGTAAATTCAATATTTTGAATTTTCATTGTTCGCCTAGATTTTAATTCCTCTTACCAGTATAGTGACAGGACATTGACGACTTCTGGCATGGTTTTTGAAGCTCTGCAGAGGCAATGCAGAGGATCTGAAACACAAAATATTCACAAATATGAAATGATTGACTCAATACAGAATCAATAATCACGTAGATTAGCACAAACCTTGGAAGATTTGGAAGGCAATTCATTTGAAACAGCAGAGCAGTGCAATGAAGCCGAGTGAGAAGCGAATCTGGTACTCTGTCTCTCTCTGTGTGTGTGTGTGTTAAGCCCGCAAATATAGCACTTAAAAGTGTAAACTCGAGGTGCTTAATAAAATCCTCATGGTGTACGCCTTAGGCAACTAATAATGGGTGGAAATGTGAGAGAGAGAGAGAGAGAGAGAGAGAGTCCAGTGGCAGTTTCTGAATGACAATTTTCAGGTTCTTATGCGATTGAATCGAACAAAAAGGGATAACCTTTTGGGGGATTCCAAAAAAATAATTTAAATAAATAAAGATAATTTTCCACCATCACAATATCTAATTAACAATGATTGTGGTACGTATTCCTTACAATTTATAAATTTATTTATCGACAAATAATGTGGCGAGATATGATTGAATAAAAATTTCACCAATCAATTAAAAAATTAAAATTTCTCTCCTTTTTTTTGTCACTTCATCCATCTGTAAATACTAATGTACGAAATGCATTTTCTTTAATCATAATTTCTCAATTCCATTCACTGTATAATCTATGAATACGCTAAACGCACGAAGAAGTCTACAAACTCGAGTTCGAGTTGTTTTTAAAGATTTGACTATAAATTTTTTGGATCCATTAGTCAATGTTCATTCATGTTCATAAATTGTTTATAAATGCTCGTAACATTTTTTATTTTCTCATTTAGAAGGATCCACGAATCATTATATTATTTTATAATTTAATTAATTTATAAACGCTTTCCAAACGTATTTAGTCTTCAACTAGTTGAATACACAGTATACCCATACTAGAGTAGAAAAATAATTCAAGTTATGCAATGATACAAATTGGATCACCATAACCGAATTTTGAGGTAGCCTGGGCTCATACGTAACTTCACAAACCTTTACAGTCAAATCTGACATGGCTTTATTGTAGAAATCGAAACTTTTCACATGTTGAGTCGGACGAGTCTTAACTGCTTCAAATTACAAATGAAATTGAGTGCACATTGTAGATTAATAATTAGACGAAATAGGTTATTTGCACCTCATCTAAATGATGGTTGTGAACCTAAGCATGATTATTATAAAATTTGAGGGTGTTCTACTTGTTGACACGAGTATAAACAATCGAGTAATGTTATTTATCGTCATGATAATGAAACATCGATGATTTGACAATTCATTATCCCTCACATTTCTCTCTCTTTAATCCCCCTCTTTCATCAAAACTACTCAATGACGTTATTTCACATAGATTGTCATATCATCGATATTCCATTGTCATAATAATAAAAGCATTATTCCAAGCAATTTGGCTCAAGTGTTTTGTCCAACAAATTCATTAGTGTCTTGGTTACTTTTTCTTTTTCTTTTCCTCAAATTCTTAGATGGAATTTTTCCATGAATTTGAGGAAGTTTGGTATATTTTCAGAGGATAAAAGTGAAGAAAGAAAGATTGCAAGATATCCGTATTGAACAAGAAAAAGAAACTTGCATGTCCAATATTGTTCATTGTCCATTCACGCGTAAATATTGCTTCGTGTAATATGTTCAACCTTGTCGAGTCCAACACATCCCAATAGTTTTAGCCTTCCACTGTACTTTCAAGGAGTTGAGCCTCCTTGATCAAAAGATCACTCAGAAGCTAGATTATTTAAGCACATCATAGAAGTTTAATTGATTAGCAACTAAAATCCATTACGACAACACGAGCAATGCTCAAAGCGCATCTTTCGTATAAAGTATTGGAATAATATTAAAAAACAAAAAAGAAGCTAAAATTTGTTCATTTGTGTCAGTATTAAG
Organism: Fraxinus anomala; assembly: GCA_903798345.1. Lineage (NCBI taxonomy): Eukaryota > Viridiplantae > Streptophyta > Magnoliopsida > Lamiales > Oleaceae > Fraxinus > Fraxinus anomala. Next base: position 9,983 of record CAIGRN010006423.1, on the reverse strand, counting down.
TATTAATTTATCATCCACTAAGGGTTGCAAAAGACAAATCTTTTGTTCATCAATCATATGAAGTATAGCACATTTGAAGCATTTACTCCACTTTAAATCAAATATCAGTTGGAGAAAAACTCAATTTCTGCAGTACTACATGATTTTACTCAACTAGTGATGAGAAGCCATGGAAAATGCTGGCATATAATTAAAAAAGAGTCTCAAAGCACCTAAGGAATATTGTTATTATTATTATTGTACTTTCTTGTTCCAGTACCACCCTTGACTTATACAGAGGAAAAACTGAGAAAATACTACATATCAAGTGGCCCAAACGCTTCCCACATATTTTGCTCATCAGACTGTGGATCCCCCAAAATGGTTTCAATGTTTGATCTCAAGGGTTGATCCTTTGGGAACTTCCAGAATGAATCGGAATTTTCGAAAAATACGTAAAATATAAGGAGCGATGCCAAAAATAGTCCCAAGAGTAGTACATATATTTGCCACTCTGCATACAAGAAGAAAACAAAAATTAGCCCGAGTTTCAGAATCTTGAGGGGTTGAGGGGTTTGAAAGAGGAGAGACCTTTCCAATCAGCAGGAACACTTAGTTTAGTCACCATTGCTCCCCATTCAGTGGAACTGGTAATAATTACCCTGCAAAAAATGTAAGGGAACAAGTTTGGCTAAGCTTAAAAGAAACTCAAATTTAATTTGAAGTAAAAAAAATTTCCAAACATGTTCGAACAGTTTATTACAATCTTACATATAAATTAAAAGACGTTACTTAATTTGACAATAAGATAGATGTGACTTTCAAAGAAGTAGATTACTTGTGCATCCATTGACTGTTATATAAATTGCTAAATCCATCAATATATATGATGCCATTAAATTCTTTACAAACATATCAAGTCGTTCTATTTTTGGTCTACTTCTTCCTCTGCCGACCTCTTCAATTGGGATCGCTTTGCTTTTGCAATGTAGCTTTATTTGATATATGAAAGACATTATTCAGTTCATTTTTGAAGATTTCTTCAGTCCTTCGGAAAAATAATTTCAGATTATAAAAGGATGTAAATTTCATTAAAAAAAATTGTTATCAAACCAAATTATTATTTGCACAGATTTGCCAATGATTCGTCATTGTGTTCTAATATCAAAAGTTGAAAAGTTGAAAAAAATTTAGCAAACTTTTATCATGTAAGCACCAAGTGAAATAATAAATTAAAGGTCAAAGTCGAACTTTAGCTCTCATTTGGGAAGAATTTATAAACAGATACAAACGGGGGGCAGATAGTACTTGTGAGTTCATTGAAAATTGGTTGAAAATGAAGTTTTACCTTTTATGAATAATTTATAAATATTGCCAAACGGAGACTTAATTTTAATCAAACATTTTATAAGACCACAACTACTAACCACTTATTCACCACTCATTTCTATGAATTTATAATTTCAAAAACTTAAAATTTCTCTCAAACAAGCACTTAACAAAACATTAGCTTGCCCAAATATCATGCCTCATAGGACTACTGTATAGCATTCTGCATTTTTTTATATTTTCATCATTTGTCTCTCAGCAGAAAACGTGCTTGTTTCCAGTGATATCAGTAGTTCAAAGTTTTGTATGTGAATTCTAGCTTCAAGCCCCAAATTACAGAAAAGATAGAAGTATTGCATTTCAAATCTTACCTTTCACTAGGGCAAAATTCCAAAGATGCAATATTAGAACCCAGGTGAAGCCTCCTGCTCCAGTGACGAACCTCCATTCTTTTCACTTCTACTACACATACATCCCCATCCTTGCTCCCTCTGTGTTAAAAGATAGTCAGGAATCATTTGTAAGAATCACCCCTTAAAAACAAACTATTGACCACTGGGAGCAAAACTTAAAAAAAATTAATAAAAGGAGCTCAAATTCATCAAGTCATTTTATTAATGGATGGTCATACTCAGTCCATAGAGCTGCTGACATAGATATTTCTTCACACTTATGGATTGCCAATAGAGGTGAAATTATAAGCTTAAAAGTAGATGCTTGTGGCGTTGGCCTCAATGTTGTATTTTGCCTCTTTTTGTAAATATTTTAGTAGTTCAAAAGAAGATGCAGGTGGGGTTATGAAAGTTGATTATCTCAAATTCCTACTAGAGGTGCAAAGATGTCGGTCACCCAGGCTAGGGGCAGTCAAACAAACGTATTTGAAATCTAAAAGCAGAAAAGGCCGAATTAAAATAAGTGGTGTTGAGTTTTTATTAAAAAAACAAAAAGAAATTCTAAGAAAATTACTTTCTAAATTAAAACATTAAATTTAAGACATACAAAATTTGCTAAACCTAAATGTAATGTATAATAATTATTTTATTAAATACAGTAATACTGATGTTGCTCTTCCTTCTATAATAATTTCTAAAGATAAAACTTTATTAAGGTGAAAACTTTGGAATGTTATGGATTTCACAATAATATCCCCAGCTTCAAACATGAAAACTTTTATTTCCCTTCTCACCAAAAGAAGTTCTTCAAGTAGAAGGAGATAATCATTTAATTCCAAATTGCAATTTTGACATCAATCGTCTCTCCAAGGACAATATATATGCTTAACATTAACAAAACTTAATTAGCTACCTTTCCAAATATATTTTTTAAAGGCATAAATCATCGCATTCATAAATAAGGTTTCGGGCATCGCAGTTTGTACCTTATACAGAACATGAACTAAGAAAAAGGTAAGACTACTCTTGATGAATTCTAATTTTCACCCCTGCAAAGCTGACTGTCTCCTATCATAAACCTCTAGACATGCACCAGAATAATATTAACCAGAAAATAGTATCTAATTTTCACCCCTGCAAAGCTGAGTGTGTCTCCTATCATAAACCTCTAGACATGCACCAGAATAATATTAACCAGAAAATAGTACATGCAATTAGTTTAACACTGAACTGTTCATTAATCTTTAAGCGCACACAATTTTCCAAGTAGTAAACATTACATATAAGATATATTCTAATTGTAACTAAGCCTACCGTCATAAGTCCTGAATCACTGTTGCTTAATTTTTCTCCATCCCATGCAAACTTAGTTCTGTTTATGTCAGATTAATGTACTTCCACAAAGAAACTTAGGAACTATTTGCTTTCTGAACAAAATAATTCTTACAAAAACGAAATTTCAGGAGGCCATGCACTTACTGAGCAAGATACTTTCCATCCCGACTCATCGACATTATTGAAGCTGGCTTTTTAAGTAGCCTCTTGTGTCCAATTTTTTTCCATGAACTTATGTCCCAAACACCAGTAAGCGATTTATTTCCTGAATGATAGACATAATCATATATCAAGTTCAACTGTACAAGCTTTCAAGAGAATATAATTACAAAGTTGACTACGTCTTATAAAAACCATGTGCAATACCTCTTTGAACAGTGCAAAATAAGAAAGGCTTCGTCCCATCTTTGGAAAATCGACAAAGTTCAATTTTCTCATCCTGCAACAGAAAGTTGTGAACCGACAACCTAAAATGAGGGGGAAATGACATGCAGAACTCTACGATAGAATATAGCATACTGAATTTCGAGCCAAAGTTGTTATTGGAGCACCATCGTTTGTATTCCATATTCTTGCAGAACCATCAGTTGATGTTGTGGCCAAAAACTCTGAATCCAAGCTGAATGAGAAGAAAAATCAAGAGCATAACCCTTAAAAAGTCCAAGTCCAAAGTTCTTGAATGAATCAAGATCATTCAACAATACCCAAGCGTGAAGAAAGTTCGAAAACAGAAAAAATATTCAGTTTCTTTTCATAGGCATTCAGTACTTAATGTGTTAGCATTCCAATCTTGGTTACATACAAATCAACAAAATCATAAAAGGCAGAGCTCTTTCTTTCTTTGATTCCTGGGTGCACTTTAGGCAGAAGTGCAGATAATTTTTTCCCTTGGGCGCTTGATAAAATGAGTGAATATATACATACAAAAAACAACTACATGAACTTGTTAAAAACTTTCTGATCTATTGATAATATATATAAATAAATCTATTAACTTAGATCATTCTACCTGAAGTCCATGTCTTGGAATGACTTGTGAGCTCTTGGTTCATCTAATACGACTTGCATGCTTGGCCACTCAAATATTCTGAGATACCCATCCTTCAAGTTGAAAGAAGATAATCAGAATACATATGTATGTTTTCCAAATTATCATATGTTCACTAACTCGTAAACAGATAATATTAAATAGCTTACAACTCCACCAGTAGCAAATCTAGTTCCATCGACACTAAAGGCTAAGCATTTTTGTGGACCGACATTTTGTAGAGGAGGTAGTTCTTTTGTCATTAGTTTCACATAGTCTTCCCGGCCATAAACCTCAAATAATCTACATAAAGTGAAACATTACATTGTAAGTCTACAATATCCAGAAAATGAAATGTCACAAAGTTAGGGAAAATAACAGCCAGTTAGCTATATTCTTGGCCTCCAAAACATTGAAAAGTCAACCTTAACTATTTACAGTAAGAAAATAATGAACAATCTATGCAATATCACAGAGTAAAACATCTTTAACGGTACTTTGACCGTCAAACCCGCCACCCCACCCTGATTTTCAGAGGTGGCAGAATTCATTAAAGAGAGAAGATATGGAAAAGAATTACCAGAAACCTAGTGGAAAGGGGATGGTGAGACTTGCAATTTTACATTTCAGCTCCATTATACATTTTGCCCAGGAGAAATGGTTAAAAAAGGAGACAACAAACATAAGTCTTGTTTGAGGCAAGATTTCTATAGCAAGATAATAATTTCATTTTTAAAATTCAGATATCAAGTTCCATTTCAAAACATGTTAAAATCATCTCACGCTATTCCTGTAGCATCTAACAAATAGCAATTGCATGTTCTCTATAATTTCCGACATCTGCTAAGGGATTTAAAAATAATTGTCTAAGCAATGAGAAACTCAACGGTTAAATCAAATGATGAGGCCCTAGAAGTCAGTCATAGACTCATTCGGGAGCTTATAAAAACCAGGGATGCAACAGTAAGACCCTCTGTCGCAAAATCCACCCTCGCCCCAAAAGAAATCATCAAGTAAAGGTTTAAGAATAATTATGATTGCCAAACGAAATACCTACTGTCATCACCAAATGAATAAAGAATAAACCTGGAAAGAGTAACTAGAAAAGGAATAAAAACACTATGTTTGGCAAAGCTTTTTAAGCGCTTATAATAAGTGGATAATAAGTTCTGGGTCCTACGAACTATGTGGATAAATAGAAAGTTTGACCAGCTTCAAAAAAATTTAAGCTTTCCTAAACATGCTCAAAAATGAAAATAATGGACTGAGAAGAGAAAGAGTCTCTCTTTTTCCGTTTTATGTATTTCAGTTCATTTTAAGCTTATAAACAAGTGGAAAATTTCCTAAATTGCCATAGTTAAAGAATAGGCATTTTGAAATTAAAAATGGCATCAAATTTTCATATGTTATTCTGCATAAATATCAAATTCAAAAGTCCATCAGAACAAACATAACTTCAATTTTTCAAAACATAATAAAACATCAAGGGTCCAGAGCAGAAAAAGGTAAATCCCATTTGCATGCTACAGGATAAAACAGTATAACTTCTTCGGAGGCCCTGATCATGTTGAACACTTTCTTCAAGTTTTGTTTACAATTTAGCCTACTCAATCAATCTAATTACTTTTTCAACACATGCAGTACTTATAAACTATTAAACTCCCTTACGCTGTCAAACCTACTTACTTTGTAAAGAGACAATTTTCGTCATTTACTACTTGCATAAACAAGTGAGAGAAAATGAATACTAACTTGCAGCCACCAGTGTTTGTGGAACAAACCACGTCGTCTCCACTCGGATGCACCGCAATGGTCACTGGATTAACCCCTTCTTCAAATTCATACGTCGCCTACATATATATACAAAAAAAGCAACAAATTACTCACTATACTAATTAAATTACTTTCTTCAGAGTAAATCTTAACTCAACTCCGTAACTTTTATTATCCAAAAGAATTACAAATAGCGGTTAAAAATATTATACAGTATTTCTCGAAAACTAGCAAATTAAAAAATCAGTTTATGCGAAAACGGTTATTTCCATATCAAATCATAAAATTTGTTTTGGCACTAAAATAAATAAAATACCAAATATAAACATTAACCTTAGGAGAGGGGGAGAGAGAAGTGGTCTTGGGATCAAAGGAGAAGATCTTGAGTGAAGATGAACTCGATTTCCCGAGCACCACCAAGTGCTCGCTTTCCGGCCGTCTGATCCACGTCGCGCACGTCACTGTCCCTTTCCCCGACGCATCTCCACCATCCATTATCTCCCGAAGTGTGCAGTATCAAAGGCGTTCGTTTATGGTTGAATTTTGAAACCGTGTTGCTTTGTTTAGTTTGGAGTTCGATTTTCGTTCGTATATGATACGGGGAAGGGACTTTGGGGCGAACGGGAACTTGTGGGTCCCAGAAAAGGGAGGTAGCAATCTCCTACACTAGAGTATGCAATGGCACTCGATGTATCCACTTGTACTTTTGACAAATTTGATAGGGGAAATTGCATGATTGATCCACGATGACAAGTTGGTCGGACACCTTTAAAAAGGATAATTTAGTCCCAACTCTTCATTGTAGTTTTACAATCAATCCTGATGACAGAAACACTCTGAATTTCGTTTGATCCCCATTATTTTTAAAATAAATTTTACTCTTTCTTATTTTTAACCACACATTTTTTATTAAAATAATATTACACACATATCTAAAAAAATCTTATTTTTAACAACACTTTCTTAATCAAAAATATTATTTCAAAATGTATTTTGGACAAAAATGGGGCTCAAACATGCTCTGAATCTCTATTAAGTCACAACATGTAATGATAGGTGATTTCCGACTAACCCCAATTAATAAACCAATTCAAACACTTCCATGATTGGATTAGTGACCAAGAAGAAATGGGTTGCCTTGCACATGAGGGACAACTTGGGACAAAGCCTCGTACGTCTTTGCAAGTGTTAGGATTGCTTCGAACCATTGCAATGAAATAAATCTTGACAGCAATGGAAAAAGGACACAATCAAAATAGAAATAATTACTTGTGACATGTCTAGCTTCGTGAAGCTATGTTTCCCTTCTTAATTTGGACTAGAGTTAAATATTTAAAATGGGATATGTTTTGATAAAAGTTATGTAATAATTTAGTGAAGATTTGAACAATAATAAAGTTGGGGACCAACTTGTTTCTTCTTAAAGTTCGAAGTCTAACTTACAACTAAATGAAATACGATAGAATTGTTGTACAATTAAAAATAATTAAATTAAATAAATAAAAGTTTTAAAAAAAAATTATTGTTGAATTTACAAGTAGTGCAGGCTGTGCAGCACATGTAAGGAGTATGAGAATGGTTGATGTAGACCCATAACAATGCTAGGGAAGTTGTACTGAGAAAACAATGATGAATAAATGGAACCGAATAGTTGTATGGTCGACGGTTTCGAACTAAAGTAAAGAATATGCTCTTACAATTCCGCACAAAAGCAACTTACAAGAAATAATGAAAATTCATATTTTATTCTCAAATTATGAATTAAGTAGTGACAGAAGTTGTTCACAGGCTTAGGGATTAAAATCAAATTTTTAATAAATTTTGATAAAAGTTGATAAAATGTGTGGTTGAAAAGTTATGGGTCCTATAAAATATGTGATTAAAATTCATTATTGACTTCGACTTAAATTAAAATCTGGATTTTAATCCTTGTCACACAGGGAATTATTAAAGTTCACTTATATTTTTTGCTCGCTTTGCATTTATGTTCTTAAATTTTCATCGTATTTTTGTCTAAATATTCTTCTAAGGCCCGTCCAATTTTTGTTTTGATCTCCTCAATACCAACGCGTAAAGGACAGACATTGCATGGCTCTTTTTGGTTCTAGTCCAAATAAAACATTAGTGAACTAACAAAAAGGATAAAATAAAATAAACATTAAATTCATTCTCATCAAATACCCTCAAAACCTTGATTTTACCATTCCTTGAGCAAAATTAAGCACTTGTTTGAGCCTCATTCTTTGAAAAAAATACATTCTTGAACAATATTTTGACTACATTTCAACCACACATTTTTCAATAAAATAATATTACACGCAAAATCAAATTATTTTCTTATTTTCTAACCACACGATTTTCATCAATACACTATACAAAATTGCATTTCTTTTTGACAAAATGGGGGTAAAAAAGATCTAAAACTAGAAACAAAAGACTCAAAACATAGAAAATGTCAATGACTTGGGATGATCCCTTAAAATGACAAAAACTAGACGAATAAAATACATGATTATAAAAGTTTCAAATATATTTTTAAAAATAATGAATTTGAATTTTTTTTTTTTTTCAAAAAATCAGGTGATAACATTACGTGGCATGTGATAAAATGTTGTTACATATAACAGGTCAATGTCACAATAATACACAATTTATAATCACGATAATAAACTAGTCACAATTCACCACAAGAGTCAGTCACAAAAGGGGACAACCTCCAGCTCCAAAAGAAATCCAAAATACTCCTGAGAAATTGAGAGAAAAATTACAATTGACTTTATGAAACATAATCTATTTTTTAAGGTCAAAAAAATATATTTTAAAAAATTGATTTTTTTCTAGCTCATTGTTTACATATTTACGACATTATTACATTATGGAAAAGAAAAATATTACTTGAATTTTAAAAAAAAAGTGATGAGACAAGCGGCTTGCGAGCTAACTCGACTCGTCCCATCAGGGCCGAGTCAAGTTTTTTTGGAACGAGCGACTCATGCTCGGCTTGTTCTAAAGTGAGGACTAGTCCCTCGTGCAATGGACGAGTTGAAAAGGCTCGACTCGATCTATTAACACTTCTTCACAAACATCGGAGGTTAAGATTTTATTTTTGATATATTTCTTGCAGTTAAAATTGTTATAAGACTGCACGATAGATATACACTAACATCTAGTGGTGGCAAATTGGCCCAGCGACTCGTTGATTCTGCCGCTCAACTGGTGGGCGGTCGAGCCCGAGCACGAGCCGAGCAGACTGGTTCACCCACGGGCGAGCGGCTCGTGGGCGAGCTAACAAGCTCGCCCACGAGCTGAGCGTGGGCTCATCCAAGGCTAAGGTATATCCTTTTTTATAAAAAAAAAAAGGTTTATATTTAAAAATAATAATTGATGAGCTTGCGATCCGAGCTCAGCCCACGAGTAGAAGCCTCGCCCACAAGCTGAGCGTGCTCTCGTCCAAGGCGAAGGTGTATATATATATATATATATATATTTTTTTTTAAGTTTATATTTAAAAAAAAAATTGACGAGCTCGCGAGCCGAGCTTGGCTCGTGACGATCACGAGCGAGCTCGTGTGCATACGGGCCGAGTTGCTACCTCAACTAACATCTACAACATCTTTAAATAATGTTATTTAGTACAAATAGTATTGAACACCAATTTAGGTATCAAAATATCATAGATCATAATTTTCTTAATTTAATTGAACTTATAATGTAATATCATAATTTTTATTACTAAAATGATATTAAATGTCAATTCTGTTAAACAGCATTACTCATAATCTTTGCCAAACAAACCAAACACACTGCATATTAGTCAAATTTCAATGCTGATAACGATGAACCTTTCAAAAGTGGGAATTTGTGTCATTTTGACTTGAAAAAACATTTGTATGCCCCAATAACTAACCAAATTATAAATAAATAAATAAGAAACATCGCAAAAATTATGCTTCTAGTCTTTTCCAAAAATGAAGAATGTTTTAACGGTTAGGATTTTCATTGACTATCCTTCGGTAAACCATCACTCTCTTCCAGAAGTTGAAAAAGTCTTACCATCCCCTACTCGGTCATAGTTTCCTTGCAAAGTACCATCATAATTATTTTTTATTTCAAAAAATCTCTTCCAAACAAATTTTAAATACTAAATA
>CAIGRN010006385.1:0-18463 GCA_903798345.1 Fraxinus anomala | reverse complement strand
TGTTATAGCCTTCAAATAACACCGTTTTCATACGAGATAATTATCAACCTTTGATGATTGTAGTAACATGATGATTCGAAAAATAGATCTTGTCAATCCCTCCGGGAGTCTCATACATATCAGAGTATTATTTTGAGAGTAAATGTCTTTTAGGTTATAGACATTCAATACATAAAGAATATGTCTCGTTAAAATCTTACTAGAAAAAATCTCGTGCAAAAAGCCCTATTGAAGGAAAGAGTGTATTTGTTCTTTTGAATATGCCTCAAATGTTGTCTCATTAAAAACCTTGTTATAAAAATCCACTGGGTCAAAACCTTGGTCCAAGGAAAAAAGTACAATGCATATTTACTTTTTCTTATGATAATATTACTTGAATTATATTTCTAGTATATTATATCCTTTCAGGATAGTATCAAAACTATAAAAGATAAATTGTCTATAATCGCATTTATTACATGCATTGGTACAAAGCGTATTTACTCTCTTCATAATAAAATCACTTGAATTATATGCTTCAGGCATAAAATCCTTCAAGGATAGTATTAAAACCATACAAGATAAATAGTCTATAATCACATTTATTACATGCATATCAAATATCATGCATTGTTATGTTAATGAAATAGAAACTTGTGATTACATCCACCACGTGATAATTTATCTATTATACAAGCCTTTACGAAATTCATTAGGTAAAGAGTTGTACATTTCATATTACGGTTTTATTTTTTTTATTTTTATTTCACATAAGTGTATCACATTTAGGTGTTCGGGCTGCAGGTCCAGATACTTCAAATTTTTCCAACAAGTTTAATTTTACTAGGATTGTGTCCAGAAACTTCAGATTTCTCTAGTAAATTCAATTTTATTATGATTGCATTATTTTATTTGGTCAATCATTACTTCGATTGATATGTTGCGATGAATTTATTTCAATTTCTCGATATTCATAATATGATGCAGTACATCATGTGTAAAAGTATTGTCAACAACTTTTTCTTTTTTGATTCTATTTCTTTCTCTATAACAGCAAAACTTATTGAAATATTTCAATTTTCAAATTTCAGGTAAATGAACCTCTTCTCGGGTTTTATAATTTGTTATGTCTAAATACTTATCAATAGTATATGTCTCTTTAATAAAATCATCTATATTAATTGCTACATTTTCGTTTGGAGATTTTATATTAAAATCGAATATCATCATATTTTAGGCGTGTTATCAAATATCATATTAACCTATTGTCCTCTAGAACTTTAATTCGAATTTGAACATTTAAAGCTGATATGTGAGATATTGTTGATTTATTTGGTCAGTAAATTTATCTAACTGAATTATCTTTCGAATTTTCGGTTCAAATTATCTTTTGTGAGGATTTAGATAATGATGTATTATACATTATTTTCAACTTTTTAATTACTCTCCCTAATGCCAAGTGAATTGTTCAATCAGTTGACAATCAGCAAACCGTCTATAAAATATCACCCATTAGGGTTTGAGATATTATGTAAGGATTCAAACTACTAATTTATTCTCAACGTTCTTTACTTTTCATTTCAGTGCATTGTTGTGGATTAATTTTATATATATTACACGATCGAAATAATTTGATGGAAATGGGAAGTTGGCATGATGTGTAATAGCTTTCCCTAAACAGAAATGGGAAGTATTTTGTTCTCAATTAAATTAATTGGAGATTTTTAACAAACAATAGTATTAAGCGATTTATCAACATCTCAACTAACACTTATTAAAAAGTTGAAATTTAGGATCACTAATATTAGCAAGACACATTTTCTTGATTGTCTAATCTAAAAATTATGTTCATAATTTAAACAGTAATTTCAAACACTTCAAGTTGTAAACACCATGTAACTATCTAGTATTTGTATCAAATATATTAAATATAAATAATATCTAGATGGTCGAAGTAGAGAGTGGTGAGATCCCATATATCACCTTAGTTAATTTTTAGAAATATAGGAAATTCAATCCCCATTTAGCTAGTGATGACATATTTTCAATAAAGGAAACAAATAACATATAAAAATTTATTGGATCGAAGAATCTTTTGGTTCTTCGTTAAATGTCCATTTGAATTTCTAATTTTGCACCATTATTAATTCAGTGATGGTTTAATTGGACATGCCAAACAATAAAATATAAGAGTTATTTAACATTTAGATCAATATAATGTTTAAATTTGAATAACTATTTAATCAAACAAAAAACATAGTTAATTCTCGAAAGAATGATTAACTACGAAATAATCATATAAGAATCAATGTCCACATGGCATGAGTTGTACGTTTTCCTTCAAGGATAAACTCTAATTCAAAATCATATATTTTTTAAAATATGTGCTATTTAGAGACCACATCGTATTTACTATTATTTTTTCAAAAGTAATAGATCAATATCTTCTGGAATATTACAATTTTAATTTATGCTCGTAATGAGCAAATAATATTTTTTTGAAATATTAATTATAATGTTCCGTTACTTCAAGAGCAACAACAAACTATTATTTAGAAACATTAACTTTTTAGGAGCCGTGTATTATTTACAGAGTTGCGTTTCCTCGAAAACAAAATACTATGTTATTTAATAATACAAATATATATTATTTTGATACATCTTCAGAGTAATAGTACAATATTATTTTAAATATTGTATGTATGAATATGTTTTTTCAGGAGTAACAAATAATACAACAATGTTACAATATTCTTCTAAAATATTTATTAAGATTATTTTCTTTAAAAAATAATATGCAATATTTTTTGAAATATTAATGAAAATTATTTCCTTTTAAGAATAATATATAATATTCTTCTGGAATATTACTGTAGATAATTTGGTTTTGTTATTAATTAACCAAATATATACACAAATAGTATCACCATTGAATTTACATAAAATTCACGCAAACATGATATACAAGTAGGATATGATACACATAAAAAATAATCATGATTGATTAGTACATGCATTAGTAAATTAATCATTATACATACATTAAAATAAACACGACTACATAAATCATCTATCTATATGTTCGCTTAATTCCATAAACTAATATAGAAACATTAATTGGATGCGTGAATTGATTAAAAAAATGTCACGTGTCATCAAATTAATTTTGGTACATGCGACAGATGATTATGTTTATAAAAATCATTACCTTATAACTATTTTACTTTGATTTTTAGAGACTCGTGCTGGTAATGCGTTATAAATTGGAGAGAAAAAGAAAATAAAAGACAGAAGAATTGTGTGTTTTATTAAGAGCCAAAATTTCATAATTATAGGGAAATATTAAGGATATAATTGTAATAATTTCTAGAGCTGTAAGGGTACAATTGTCGTTCACTAATAAATTTATCATTTACAACGGTAATTAGACAATGTGTCGAGTTTTTTTCGAATAGTCATTATTACTAGATCTTTTTGAATGCTTCAAAATTTCTAATTTATATTGCATAATCACCTTTATAATAATAAACTACAAACTATCTCAATTAATTAATATTTTCTAAATCTTTTCTCAAATTTTCAGGACCGACTGAAGAAGGAGGTTCACCAAACGCCTTACGCAATAGGCCTTCTCTTTTCTTAGTCAATGGAAGCAATTTAGAACACGGTCGAAGAGATGATTGAGAGTACCCGAAACAAAGAAAATCGTTGCAGACCAAGTCTCGAGAGGAACCAATACGATTACACTAATATTACTATATTTCACGCTAATTTGAAATCCTTATTTATTAAAAATTCTCGTCTTATGTTTTTTCTCTTTCTTTATTATCACATATACGCTAAACTCTCGCCTCTAATATTCTCCTTCAACAATCACAGACATTAGCAGACTATAAGGCTTGCTTGAGCTCCATTTTTTTTATAAAAAAAAATGCATTTTGTAATAGTATTGTGATGGAGAACGTGTGATTAATAATAATGAAAAGTTTTTGATTTGCGCGTAATATTATTTTATTGAAAAATTTGTGATTGAAATGTGATAAAACCATTGTTCAATAATACATTTTGATGGAAAAAATGGGACTCAAATAAGGGCTATACTCAAAAGTTACTTAGTTTGATATTAAATTAACTTATTTATATCTGTATGTTACTCCACGTTATCACCGTTGATTATTTTCAAATTCTAACACCGAATGTTAATCTAAATCGTTAACCTAAATTGTAAAAGCTTGCTTTGATATATAGGATGTGAACAGTAAAATTTATAGAAATATTCAGAGAGGCTAAAAATGTGGATTATATATGTGAAGAATCCATAGTAGGTTTGGGCTTGAGTGAGCCCAAAAGCAACCAAGAACCAGACCCATAACCCTAATCATCGAGTCCAGAAAGCCCAATTAAAGCAACAAGATCAATTTGGTCATTTCACACACCCCAAATTAGGGTTCTTAAACTTGGCGACTTCATCTGCTCATACACATAAAAAGAACACACAGAACCCTCTTGCCGACTCTCGCAGCAGGTATGTGCCTTTCTCTCGATATATTTTTCCTCTGTCTATATATGCATGATGTATGTCTGTAAGTCAAATGTTTTATCTGAAATCTATTTCTTTTATTGCATTTCTGCATCAGAGCAGATAAGAATCAGAGGAGAAAATGGCCAAGTCGAAGAATCACACAGCGCACAATCAGTCACACAAAGCCCATAAGAACGGCATCAAGAAACCCAAACGTCAACGCCACACATCCACCAAAGGGGTTCGTCCAATTCGCCCGATTTCTCTTTTATTATAATATATTTGTTTGTGGCTCTCGTTACTAGGAGTGTGATGTAATTTCGGTTGAGTATTTTTTAAGATTTCTCGGTAGATCTAGCAGCAAAATAAAATGGAATTGAGAGGAAAATTCATGTAGTTGATCCAAATTTATGGAGGGCAAGGCTTAGTTTATTGTTGTACGAGTGCATGCATGTATATATCTATGTATGCATAAATTTGTGATCTTTTTTTATTTATGTATATATAGATGGACCCGAAGTTCTTGAGGAACCAGAGGTATGCAAGGAAGCACAACAAGAAGAGCGGTGAGACCGCCACCGAGGAAGAGTAGATTGAGATTACATAATCACCCTTTCCCAACGTTCGGGAAATGGACGATAGGCATTTTGGTATCTGGTATTTGGGGGTTTTCTATTAATTTGATGATGATTATGGTTTACCTTTTGTTGGATTATTGTAGGAGATCCTTTTTATGTTACTATTTTGAATGATGTGAACCATTAACATCTTGTTCTCAATGCTGATTCGAAATCCCATTTGAGCATCCTTTCATCGTTATCATTTGGTTTTTTAATTTCATTTTGATTTGATTAGCAGCTGATGAATGCTTTTTGTGTAGTTGAATTGTCACTTGTTTTTGTTATCGATCTTATTCCTTACTAGCCTGTTTGGTAAGCGTATATGACAGCACTGGTGAATGAAAAATATTTTAAAATCTTGTTCGGATCCTTATCCAGTATTGTGAATCAAACATGCCTAACATGAATTGTGTAGGTATTTTGAATATTCCTCGTTTTGTTCTCTGTTATATTTATCTTGAAAGTTCGTTTTGTTCCCTGGAATGTTGCTGGTCTGGATATTTATGATTCGGTTGTTTGTATAATCCCCTAGTCATAATATATAACCTAAAGATCATATATTGACTGTATACTTCAAGTAACATAGTTTTGTGTTCTCATTGTGCATAGTTATCAAAGAGAACATTTAGTGAGAGAAGATTTAGAACGTGCACTGAGGCAGCCATCTATAGCATCATAAGTAGGAACGCCCTTTTATGTCTCACATTGGCCTCTCTTTGTTTGCGATGAAATTTATATCAATCGCATTCTACTATTCTAGGGAACTTTCATTGTGCTTTGTCTCTGATTTTGTTTGGGACTTTAAGCATATGGTGAGAGAAGTGGTTGGTCGGCATGTATATGCTTATTTCTCATGGCAATACCTTGCGGCTTTTTCCGTCAAATTGGTCTGGACGGGTATTAGATACTGTTTGAAACTCCACTCAGACATCAAGAAGGGATCTATTTGTCATAATCACTCTGAATTCTTCAATATGTTATCGTTGCATTATGAAGTTACAAATTCACAAATCCGTTTCTCATTTACTGGATTTTCTAAATTTTGCAACGAGGTTCTGGGACGTGGCATACATTAGTTAACATGAGATAAAAACATGTTTGGTCTTATTTTCTTTCCGTTTTTAGTAACTCAACTTCATTTTCTTGCAAATTTAGGACTCAAAAACTTTTTTCTTTTTCAATCATCCCAGTCAGCCACTGAACTAATGGAACCTAAAAGAATTGACTCCAGTGTAAGCCAGTTTGGATAAATTCGAAACAATATTCATAAATAGTATTAATTTCACTTCTTAAATATGCAGCCTTGGATAAATTTACTTCTTAACAGTTATAGGCTTGGTAAAATTTGTAGTTGAAGAAAAAATGTTAAAATCTATATATCTCTGCGTGTGTTTGGGCATGATGCCTGAGCTTAGAGAAAAGGAGGTAGAATTTGGAGAAGAAAGCTGAAGAATTATCCTTTCAATGTGGTGTGAAGATTTGCTTGATTTTCTACAAGCCGATGGAGGGAGGAAAAAGCTGAAGAAACGGGTTTAATGAGGCATTTTTCTAGGGACTGACTTGATAGTTTTTGATTGATAGTTTTTTTTTTTTTTAACTGTCAATGGAAATTTATCAAGTATATGTTTGTCAAAAACCTTGTTATTGAGCCTGCTTTTCTAGCAAAACTAATAAGAGGGAAACGAACTATTTGAGCTGACTATCTGACCTAGATATTGCGACGATTTCATGTGATTGAATCCTACAAGCAATCTTGTAGTGAAAAACAGAAGGCTCAATTTGTGTTTGTATTTGAAAGACGACATCAAGAAAGTTAAGAACGACCTCAAGAAAACGCATGGAAATAATAGTGAAGCTAAGTGAGATGAAAGTAATGACAATTTATTGTGAACAACTGCAACTGTTGCAGTAATTACACTGACAATATGAATGAAAACCTGATTTTCTATAATTCAGAGTCTCGTATTCTGGCGAGCATTCCTATAACCAATGCTGAGACACGACCGGACTATTATGTTCAAACCCCGCTGCAAGTTCTCTCACTCAAACGGATGCACAGATTTGAATTTACTATACACGAAATTAATTCTTAATGCGGTTCTAAGGATTTAGGATGTCCCTCGAATTGTATAGAGGAATAATTCAAGTCCTTTTATGTAAGTCTGGTAATTAGTCGATATGAAATTATTCCTTAACATGATAACATGTTTTTTTCAATATGGTGTCTCGTTTAAATATGTTAATCTTAAAATTTGTGTGCTCGATTTTCAATTTTAATTGGATCAAATTGTTCGTTTAAATTTAATGAGCTTAAAAGTCGATTATTAACATAAAAATAATTTATTCTTTACATAAAAATAACTTCAAATTTAACCTTTACATAAAAATAACTTCCGAGTTCAAATATGAACGTTCAAATTGCATCAGGTTCCCAACATACGCTGGTTGTAGCAAGTGATCGAACAGGTAAAATGCAAGCTGACATTAGGCCTTCAAGAAGAATTTTGAAAAATTGTCATATCAATTGTTCTTGATCACCCCACTCGGCCGTAGGAAACTCTTAGGCTTTGTTTGATTGACCCAAGTTTTTCGTGGAAAATAGAAAAAAAATTACGTCTTCCATTTTTTGCATGTTTGATATACTTTTTTTTTCCGGGCAATTAATTTTCTCGATTTTGTCTCTCACGTGCCATTTTCCATGATTTAAAAGGGTGGGGATTGGTTTTCCAGTTTAGCCTTTTCTTTTCTTTTTTATTTTTATTTATTTTTTATTTTTTGGCAATGGAACAAATTTTAGATCAAATGATAAAAAAATTATCACTTTAATGAACATTTTTCATGAAAACAAAATCAAACGGACACCAAACATTTAACATTTTTTAAATAAAAAATTATATCAATCAAACATAATTAATTATAATTCGCAGTAAAATCAATTTTAGGTAATTTAATTCCTTACCATTCATTTTTTTTCAACTCAAATTTCACATTTCAATCAAACATTAATTTGTCGGCAAAGGCGCAAAGCAGGTGATCAGATTCTAAGGACAAAAAATACTTCCACGTGTACTGTGATGCGAAAAATATCTCATTCTGGTTTCGTGGATATTGGACACGTACACTGTCCACAGATACACGTGTCCTCTCGCACCTAGTCTCCAGAACTTCCCCGTTTCTCTCTCCTAGAATAAGTGATTTCTCTCTCCGATCTTGGAACTGGGTATTTTGCATACTTCTTTCCTCTGTTGAAATTTGTGTAAAAATGAGTAGCAGTAACTTGGAAACTCGATCGGTTCTTGATGAGCTCAGCACCTTTAAAAAGGGAGGATTTTTTGATCTGGGCCACCCTCTCCTTAACCGGATTACCGATAGTTTCGTCAAAGCCGCTGGGGCAAGTCTATTTACACATTATACACACTAAATTCACTGTTATACACGTAATATATATATGTCATGTGTGTATATGCACATGCATGTATATGCGAAAAGTTCTGATCTTTATGCTTTTTGCTAATTGAGGACAGATTGGAGCTGTTCAAGCTGTATCGCGTGAAGCCTATTTCGTAGCTGTTGAAAGTATGTTGGGTTTATTGATTTGTTGTTGTGGTCTTTCTCTGTGTTAATTTTCTGTTTGGTTTTGAGAACGGGTGTTTGGATTATTTTATGGATAATTTGTCTAATATTTGGGTTCTTGATGAGATTTGAGATGGAAAGTGATTGATCAGGTGCAAGTGGAGATACAGGCGGCATAGCTCCTCCTGAGGTTGGTGGCCCTAAGAAGAACCGTAGTCGGGGGCTTAGAGGTACAAGTAGGATGATATTTACTTAGTGGTAATCTCAGTGAATGTCTAGGACGATGTACTGAAAAAGAAAAGACAATATACCCAATATTATAAAGAACAAGGGTTTTTGTTATTTTCCTTTTAATACTGTTTGGCGCAGTTCATTGTTGATACGATAATATATGTAGTATTTGGGATGCGGAGGCACTGCTGTGGAATATGATTTACTTCGACCAAATGGCCTAATAAGCAAGCATTGGAAAAGCAAAAAATTCTCTATATTGTAGCACAATTTCTCTATACATTAGTTACGCAGACAAGTTCAGAGGAGAACCTTGAGTTAGATACAGAGCAATATGAAAGAAACCCAACTAAGAAAATTTTGTTTCTTATTGAAGGTTATACGGGTAATTTGAGTCTAAGACCATCCCTCAAAGTCAATCAGGCTTGCCGCCCGAAGCTTGGTAGTAATTCCGGATCATTATATTTGGATAGTTCTTCTCTCTAAGAAGGATGGGAATAACTAATTTTTATGGTAATTCAAAGCTCGAGCTACTTGAATTTGCTTGAATTTGGTGGGTAGAAGTTCATGTTAATTCAAGTAGGGTCAAGGCATGACTCATTGGGTGAAATCCTTTTTGCATGGTAATATGGGATGTGAGGTTCAAATTATTGCTAATGGCAAGTAATAAGCTACATTTGGAAGGTATTAGTATAATATATAATGGAAACGTGTGTTGTTTCCTGATATGTTAAGGGCAAAAAGTGGTTAAACCTGCCTATCTAATTTCGTAATCATTCTTGAGCTTTGTGTCATATGCACATAGAAAATATAGAAACCTCTGGTGCTTGGTTTATCTGTGATTATAGAAAGGTATTAGTATATTTTACAATGAAAAGAAGGCTTTTGTTGAGAATCATGTGTTGTGTCCTGATATGTTCGGGCCGAAAAGTGGTAAAATCTAGTTTCTTGATCTATTCTGGAGCTGTGTCGCATGTGCATAGATACAAACACAAGCATAGAAACCTCGGGTGCCTGGGTTAGCTGTGATTGCAGACTGTAATGGGACATCATGTACTCAAAAGGACAAATCATATTATGTGTGGTATATGTTTGCAATATCTGTTAGCTTGAATATATTGCACTTATCGACTCTATAAACTATTTTTCTTTTGTAGTGCGAGTTATGGTTTCAGCATATTGTACAACACTGAACGCATGGTGAACGTGATCTGAACAGTGAATACTAATTGATGGTTGTAGACTTGTAGCTAATAACTCTTCACACTTTTTTTCAGGAGAAACAAACAGAAAGTCAGTTGAGGCCTCGGTAAGGCTAAATTTTATTTTGCAATATTTCTATTAAGCAATATACTATACTCCATCGTCTGATGACTTTATGAAAGAGGGATGGAAGTGGTTTGCCAGCCACTGCATTTGCCTATGGACAAAAGCAGATAATTAGTTATGGTACAGCAGGGTGTCTTGGGAATGGCTCAAATCAATAGCTAAAATTCCATGATCAATAATTATGCAAACCCCGAAAACTGAACATGATTGAGGGAACAAGAAACGAATGATGCACGGGATTTACGTGGAAGACCTCTTGCTTTGAGGAGGAAAAACCTGTGGCTTAATCACGGGAACACGATCACAACAATAATTAACTATAACATAATACTTTTGCCTGTAGCTTGAGTTAATTGCCAATGTTAAAATTCATAGTCACTCTTGGGTATCTGAAAGAACTCTTAAAATTCTCAAAACATTTTAGTGAATGCAAAATTATCCAAAGATGTTAAAAATTCACTACAAGTCAACTTCGTCCGTCTGTCTTGTAAACCCAGGTATCCTTGTTTAAAGAGCAGTGAAATTTGCCATCATCTTGAGCATCTTTACTAACAGGACTCCGCTGTAGAGAAGGAATCCGGAATAAAGTGGGAATACTCACTAGCAGACATACTCATTGATGGGTGAGAAGTCTTCTAAAAACTTTATTACCAAATTAAATCAAGCTCTTTGCCTAGCCCGAGTCAATTACAAAACAAAAGAAACTCCACAAAACAGTTCTTCGGAATTTAGGTAAAACCTTTTGCTTAGGGATTTTAGGAACAAAATAACTCCAACAAGCAGATGTTCTATCATATGGAAATCTCTCCATTATTTACGCCTGAGGCCTTCATTTGTGTGCAGCTCCCAACAAGGCCAATAGATTTATTTCTTCCTTTTCTATATGCTATGCTGCCAGAATCTAATGTTGTGTGGCTTGATTATGGTGCTTGCCATGTATACTCAGCCACATGGTTTACTGCTTTAGTAAGGGTGCTAGTTCTCTTCTGAGAATGAATGCCTTATTTACGGATGTGCTCATTTACTTTAGTGAGATTTTCACTCCTTTTTTATGATTTTACACTATATTAATATGTGGCCATTACTATGATACTAGGTGAAGAGCACTGGAAAAGAATCCCTGCAATGGGGTAAGTCTTTATTTGGTTATTGAGTTCAGTTTTACTTGAAAGGTTAATTTTTTAATCTCTTGTAACTGCTATCACCATCTCTGGTGGTTGTCAAAATTTAATGCTTTACAATTTTCTCTTAGCGTATGCATTAATGCATTTCGTTTCCTAATAGGATCATGCTATTTGTACATAAAAATGGTACATAAGGGATTACATAAAATGATGTGGAGGAAAAAATTGGATAAAAAAGTTGAGTCTCTTAAATTAGCAAATAAATTAGCAAATGGTAGAGTATGATGTAGTATTATGTAATTCCTTATGTAAACCTTTATGTACATGTAGTAAGACCACCCTTCCTCGTATGATGCTGAAGAATTTCCATTAATTTAATTTTTCTATTTATGCAGGGATAGCTGCAGGGATGTATTCAGGTCTTACTTATGGACTGAAAGAGGCACGTGGAGTTCACGATTGGGTAATTTTTTTTCATTTTCTTTACAACACATGTTAGCATAAATTTAAACTCTCTCCCATGTGCCTACACGAGGAAAAGAGGAAAATGCTCAAAACCCCCTCTCGACAGTATAATCTTGGTATTTTTCTGTTATAATATGTATTTTTCTTGCGGGCAGGTTAGGTAGCTATCTTTCGTTAATGTAGCTTTGTTAACTCTCTACCCCCTTCTCCTAGGGAGAGACAAAAATTGAAAATCCTGTAGTTTGTAAGTTTCACTCGTGTTTGTCTTCCACAAGTTCAAAAATGATTACATTTTAGGAAATTCCAATCTGAAGTGATGGAAGGTTGACAGTAGATCAGTTGTCCATCGTTTTAACAAAACAAAAAGAAGTTTACAATGGACGGATAATATTTAGACAAAGGTGGGCATGTGCTTAATAATCGGGGAAGATAGTGATTGTCTTGTGGGACTTTGGTGCAGAAAAATAGTGCATTGGCTGGAGCACTCACCGGAGCAGCTTTGGGTTTGACGTCAGACGATCACTCTCACGAGCAGATAGTGCAATGTGCGATAACAGGGGCAGCTATCTCCACTGCCGCGAAACTCCTCACCGGGATATTCTAAGTTTCCTCCAGTTATATCTTTTTATGATCCAATAAGATGCAGAGTGGGATGTAATCGCTTAAGAACTTGGTTTTCCTTTTTTGTTATGCAAGACCATTAACCGCCATCTCCTACTTGCCTGATGCAGGCACATGTATTTGGCATTTGGCTCATTTTGTCTGTTTTTCTAAATATGTTGACTATATTAATTCTCTCTTGCTTCGACATAGAAGAGTTACTTATTTATGCTACATTTCTAGGCATTGGTAAAATTTTGGGACTTTTTTCTAGTGATCAATTTGAGTAATAAGTTATGCTTCACTTGTGCTTTTATTGTAGCATAACTCAACCTTAGACACCAGCGATAAGAGCTGACTACCGGCAATGACTCAGTAATCTTGAGTGATTGATCTGGCATTTTTTAGATACCAACTTATAGTCAATGACAAAACTTTAATTTAGTTTGATATGCGATATGCGAGGATTGCGTGAATAATTTAACGAGCATTTGAATGGTTTTTGTCACTAGGATTGATTATGCAATTATTTTATGATACGAACTCTCATTTGAAAAGTTAGGTATCTTTTGTCAAGGAGAAAGTTAACAATTCGACATCAAACTGAGAATTCAATAACCGGGTTAACTTTTTAGTGTTTCAATTTCATTTTAAATAAAAGACATATTGTAATTGAACACAAATTAGCGAGTTTAAAACATGTTAAATCAACTTTTGTTTAGGTTTCAAGAAACTTAGGATTGGTTCTCTTTATCATTTTCAAGTTGTTTTCTATTTTCGATTTTCTAAAACAGTGAATGCATTTTCTTTCCCAACGCGTTTTAGAAAATAAGTTAAAAATTTACAAAGAAAATTCAAAATGATCAAATTTGTCGTTTTGGATATTTTCAGTTATAATCAAGTTAAAATTTTCAAACGCGTTTTTGGTGTGTTCAAAATAATTTTTCAAAATGTCAAAAAGAACGTATTTTCAATAATTTCAAAATGATACTCAAAATACAAAATTTAAAGTAAACTCAAAACTCAAAATACAAAATTGAAACACAACAGCAGCCTTATCTTTTTAAAAGGTTTTTAAGATTGAAGTATTCAACTAGAAAAAATTGAAACTTACTTTGAACATCGAGCAGATTGTAGGTCAGAATGATCTCAAGTACCAACAACGAAATTGGCCAATTCATATAAAAATTCTATTCTATTTTATTCAGTCCCGACTTTTCCATGTGAACGTGCGATCACGAAATATTGAGAAATAGTGGGCTATAAAGATAATTAACCAAAGTTCAGGGGTACGTGATGTGACAATATATTTGTCATTCCGTACAGCCTATACATGTACCTCCTCCTCATTGTGCGTTGATTTAACAATTCATTCACTCCTTTATTCGAAGCAAGCAAAGGTATGAAAGTTTATCCCTAAATTTTTGCTTTTCTTATTAAATATTCGTTATAGCTATCAAATTGTTTAGATCTCGTCTGAGTAGAGTTTAGATCCGGTTACAAATTCTATTAAAGTGTTTCATAATGGTGCCGCTTATCCTGATTGACATTCGAGCTTGATATATATTATTTTATCTTCGATTCGTAGCTAATAAACCGAAGAATTTTGTGAATTGTGATACTTGTTTCTCGGGTGCAAATTTTAGGGCTTCTGTACCTTGGAGGGACTATCTGCTTTCTAACGTCGAGTTCATTTGTTTCTGAATAATAATAATTTGAATGGTTTGTAATTTTTTTTCCTGTTAATTTGGGAAACTTTTACAATTTTATCCAGTTTATTGCAATATATCAGTGGGTTTTTTTTTTCTTCCCAACGAAGAAACTGATGTTTTGTTTGGGGAAGTATGTATCTTTATATATGTACTGGGAGATAAACACAAAGTATATGGAGAATATTTTGAATGGTTGGCTTATCAGGCCTTGTGTATTGATTGTGAATTTATACAACTTTCCATGTAACAGAATTAAGAGATTAAAGGAATCCTAGTAACTATACGATGTCTAGTGGAGTGTTTGACAAAAACAAAACACATTTGAATATCCTAAATTACTTCAAAAATTTCAGTTTCCTAAACGAACTCAATGATTCTGCAGATTTTGTTCACCAGATCATTAACTTTGTTCAATTACTCTAACACCCTTCAAACTGATGGGGAGATTATTCATCAACAGTTTGGAACTAAATACTGAAATCGATTAGCATTGTGCCCTTTTTTGAAGACATCTGCATCTGGTCTTGTGTGGAGATATACTTGACTGTAATATCCTTATTAACAACCTTGTCTCTGATAAAATGATAATCAATTTCCACATTCTTTGTTCTAGCATGGAAAATTGGATTAGAGGCTAGTGCTATAGCTCCAATGTTATCACACCAAAGAGGAGGTGACTGATTTAAAACAATTCCTAATTCCTTGAATAACATGCGAAACCAATAGTGTTCTGCAATGGCTAATGCTATGGAGCGACATTCAACCTCTGTTGACGATCTTAAGACAAATTTTGCTTTTTAGTAGACCATGAAATCAGGTTTTTGCCGAGAAAAACTCCAAACCTGCTTATGTTTTTCTTGTCATCAAGATTTTCTACCGAGTCAGAATCACAATATGCACTTAAATGGATTGAAGAAGGTGCATAAAAGAGAGCATAATCAACTGGTCCTTTTAAATAATGAAGAACACGCTTCATTGCAACCCAATGAGGCTTTCTCGGGGAATGCATGAACTGACAAAGTTGATTCACAACATATGGTATATTAGGTCGGGATAAAGAACAGCATTGTAGTGCACCAACTACTCTCCTGTATTCACTTGGATTAGTCAAAAGTGGCCCTTCATGGGAAAATATATTTGTCCCTAATATTGTGGGAAGAGAGGTTTGGCACCTGACATCTTGGTGCTCTCAAGCAAGTCCATGATGTATTTAGTTTGCCACAAGTGAAGACCAGATGAATCACGGGATGCTGGACTCCAAGAAATAGCTTAATTCCCCAAGTCTTTAATTTGGAAGCTACACTTCAATTGTTCTATGAAGTCCATTACAGCTTGCATGTTTGACCTCGTGACAAGTATAATCAACATATACCAAGACAAATAATTTGAGTTTGTCAATAATATACATAAACAATGAATAATCCACATTGGATTCTACAAAACCAAATTCCAGTAGTTGACGAGGTGCTTGAACCACGCCCTGGGTGCTTGTTTAAGCCTCCATTACAGCTTGCATGTCAGACCATGTGACAATTATATTATCAACATAGACTAAGACAAATAATTTGAATTTGTCAGTAATATACATAAACAAAGAATAATACACACTGGATTCTACAACACCAAATTCTAGTAGTTGATGAGATAGGCGCTTAAACCACGCCCTAGGTGCTTGTTTAAGCTCATAAGAGTGATTTATGCAGGCGACACACAATCTTTGGTATGGTTTCATCAATGAATTCCCTTGGCTGCTCCATATAGACTTCTTCATCAAGTATCCCATGAAGAAATGCATTTGATACATCTAATTGCCGAATATTCCATCTAAAGGTTACTGCAAATTCTAGAATCATTCTGACGATGGTAAGTTTTACTACTAGTGAGAAACTATCATGATAGTCAACCCCACTTCTTTAATCAAAGCCCTTGGCCACTAGGTGTGCGGTGTGCCTTATAACTTTCAATGCTCCCATTAGGTCATCTTTTAATCTTATTCACCCATTTGTTGCAGGTAAATGGTTTTGTGAGTGGTCTGAGACAAAGGGACCAAGTTCCATTCACCATTAATGCATCAAATTCATTGCCCATAGCAGCACGCAAATCTGAGCTTAAAGCTGCCTGACTGAAGCATGTTGGTTGAATTTCTGTACACACACTGGAAAGAACATAAATAGGGTGTCGAGTGGAGTAAAATGTCTTATATTCAGGGAATTGTTTTGGTCGAGATTTGCCCTTTTTGATCGAGTAATAATCTCATGATGGACAGGTAAAGGAATATTTTCGTGGGAATTAGTTTCTACATCAGGTAAGCTTTGTAGGGAGCTAATAGGTGGTGAAGAGAGACCTATAGTCGAGTTTAAGGGAGGATTTATATTTGGTAAGAACAATTCTGTAGATTGCGAGTCATGTAAGATCTCATTATGCTGCAGACTTTGTTCCTGAGAAATAGAAGAAAATGATGGGGGCATGTTCTGTATTCATGTCTATGATTGATTGTGAAATTGACGAGATTGAAATGGTAGGTGGGGAGGGATTAGGGGAAGTACATGACTGATAAGGTACTTGTATAACTAGGGATGGGGGGGGTCGGGGCAACCTCCCCTGCCCCGTTACCCGTTTAAGGCGAGGGGGGGAGGGGGCGGGGCCTTTGCCTCATTTACTACCTGTTTATTTATTTATTTTTAATTTTTTTTTTTATAATTCATTTTATTGTCCCCATTCATTAAAGTGAGACAATAATATATTTTTTAATTTTTATTTGTTTTTAAAAGTTAAATTATTCAAATATATTTGGTAAATTAAGGCTTTTATTTTTTGTCATATCTTTTAGATAATTTTAGTTGCAATTTTCTATTAGAACTAATGAAATTTTAGTAGAATTTTCCATTTAAAGTATTGAATTCTAAAAAAAATAATAATAAACGGGGTGGGGTACTTGTTACACGTACCTGCCTCGTCCCAACCCGATTAAGCGGGTAATCCTCATCCCGTTCAGGGAGGGGCCCGTGGGTATCGGATTTTTTTATCATTCCTATATATAACTGTAAGTTGAGTTAGGAGTCTTACCAGTCGGGTCACTACTTGCTGGATTTGGGTTGAGAATATTCTTTTCTACCGTTGGAAACGAAGTCTCGTCAAATATCACGTCTTGACACAAACACGACTATAACTTAAGTCAAGACATATATAACCTCTATGTTGGTTGGCATATCATAAAAAGACACATTGTTTACTCTTAAAGGACAATTTTTGAGGCTCGTAATGAAGCAACAAAGGATAACAAGAGGATCTAAAACACGTAATTCAGAATATAAAGGTTGCTTTTTAAACAACATATAATAAGGACTTAAGTTAATTAAGACCTTTGTAGGTAGACGATTGATGAGATATACGGAAGTCAAAAAGGCCTATGTCCAATAACTTTTAGGTAAGCGTGAGTTTGAGAACAAGGTTAAGCCATTTTCTTGGATGTCTGTATCCTTTGAGCAATGCCATTTTGTTGAGAGGTGTGCTGACAAGTTAGTCTATGGTAAATGCCATGTTTTGTCAAAAAATCTTTAAATTGATTAGATTCGTATTCTCCACCATTATTTGATTGAAATTGCTGAATTTGACATGAAAAGAGATTTTCCACAAGAGCTTTATATTTCATAAAAATTAAAAGTACGTCAGACTTGTATCTCATAGGATACGACCAAGAAAAGCGAGAATAGTTGTCTGCAAACAAAACATAAAACCTACAACCATTAACTGATCGAACTAGTGAGATTTATACATCCGAATGGACAAGTGCTAAAGTCACATGAATTTCCTACTTGAATCTGGAAAAGGTAGTTGCTTAGCCTTCCCTAAAGGCAAGGAGTACATAAACTTCTATTAGTTGCCGACTTTTTAATTGAAAGATAATCTAAATGTGACAAATGATGCAGCACGGATAGAGAGGGGTGTCCTAGTCTCTCATGCCAAACTGATTGAGTAGCTTTGGTTCCTATTTGAGCTATGAGGCATCGCATAATATTTGAGTTGCTCTTATGACTAGCGATAGGATAGAGGCCATTCTCAACTAATCCGTGAAGTAGAAGATGTCATTCTCCTTAACAAAGAAATCAACTCCAGTAAGTACAAAGTAACTGTTATTGACTTATTGTCGAGGCAAAGTTTATTAATTGGTAAAAGACAATGTAAAACTTTTGCGAGTTTCAAAGAAGAATGGCCAAGATTAAGGAAATAGGAACCAATTTGTTTAATATTCAAACCTTAACCATTGCCTACAGTGATAAATTCTTGTCCTTCATAGGGCTGTTGAGC
>CAIGRN010006382.1:0-15111 GCA_903798345.1 Fraxinus anomala | reverse complement strand
TATAAAAATTAAGATATGAGGATACGGTTAAAAAGAATCCGAATTTTGGATACAAGGAAGGGGATACTTCTTACAAAAAAATTTAAAAAAAAAAAAAAAAAAAGTTATAGAACAATGCTAAAATAAAAAAGAGAAAAATGGTTCAATTAAAGCAAATAATTACAATATTAAATTAACTTGTAGACAAATTAACTAATATTGGTCGTTAAAAAATGAACTCGTAGTTTATTTTGTTTGTCAACTCCTTTAATAAAATCAATTTAAACAATTGAATTATAATTTGAAATCTATTTAAATTTAAAGACAAAATAAATTCTTCCCAAAAAAATTAAATAAAAAAATCAATTTCGATGTCATATATATTATTCAAAAACAATTATAGAATTAAATTTAAATTTAATACCCAAAAAAAAAGATATAGCACTAAATCATTTTAATTACAACACAAAATGTTCACAAAAATAAAATATAAGAAATAAAAATTTTTACAAAAAAAACTCAAATTAAATTAAATTAAATTAAAAATAAACTCATTAACTCCATCCATTGAACTTCACGAGAGCCTATTTAAAACACTCTAATTAACTCTATCCATTGGACTTCCCAAGAGCCCATTTAGCACATCTCCAAAACCCATCATCTTTCCCAACTCTCTCTTTCTTTCTTTGCAAATTTTGCTACAGCTAGACACAAAGCTAGAGAAGCGAGACTCGCCTTCCACTATCTTCTCCCTTTTGCTGCCGTGTCTGAGTGTAAAACGAAGGATCTGAATCATAAACCGTGTATCTGTTTCATGTCGTGTCGACATGGATACTTCTCCATTTTTGGAGAGTCCGAGCAACACAATATATAAGATCATGTGTATTTATATTCCTAGGCTTTACGCAATGACATAAGGCTTATATTCATTTAAAATTCCGATAAGTTACCATATAAGGTCCCATGCCAATTTAACCTAGTTTTCCTATATTAATACAAATAATAACCTCCCTGAACCATCCCTCAAGCCTCATACACGAATTTGATACTTTCACAAACCTAAATTCTCATTGTTTTTTAGAGAGATAATAGAGAGAGAGAGAGAGAAAGAAAGCAAAATAAAAAAGGTTGTCAAAGTCTTGTAAGAATCACTAAAGTTTTTTTCAAGGTTCACCAAAATCTTTCAAGTTTTAATATCAAAGTTAAAGGTAGGAAAAGAGATGCATTAGTAATCCCATTTTAATGTTCAATGTTTTCATACAATATTGATGTCATACTAATGTAATTGTGATGTTATGGTTGCGTTATATGATATGATATGAATTTAGGATTTTGCCAAAAACCTTCTACGTTATATTGATGGTATGTTCATTTATGTTAAAATTGGGATGCACCGATGATTTTCCTATTGAGACTTCTCATACTCATTAATTCAGGTCATGGAATCGTGGTAAATGCATGATGACTATGGTGGAAAGCAAAAAGAAAAGATAATAAGAGGAGTACTTTTAAGTTTAAGTTTATGTTCAAGGAAATTATTTATTTAAGTTAGTTTAATGTTTTAAAGTATTCTTTGGATTCATGAAGTAGGATATTATGCGGTTTTGTCGAGGATTATGTTTGGATTTTATAATGGAAACCTATTTTAAAAGTTAAAGCATGAAAAATAAGTTTTAAATAAATACCGGATTTTCTTTTGCTTCATGCCAAATTTCTTGTACGTGCTATTTTATGTACTAATTTTCTATATAAAATTATGAAATTTTACACGTCAATAGATTGTTTATGAGGTTTATTTTCATGCAAAGTATTGAAGAGTTACAAATTTTCAAAATTGACCCGGTTGAGAATTTCACAATTTGCCCCTCAATTTTAAAATAATGTCCCGAAGTCTACACTTCTTATATTTGCATGAAACATGTTGGATATGAAAGCCTTATGAGTGTAGAGTCCATAACATTTTAAGTCACCTTAATTGATAATGTGTAGATTGAGTTGTGCATGCTTTTCTGAGGTGTGCCAAAATAATCCGAGAATTTGTTCGCGCGAATTAGTAAGACCCTGTTTGACAACCATTATTTGAAAACTATTTTTCTACATACTCATTTTCAACCACACATTCACACAATAAAATATTATGTACGTAAACCCAAAACTTTTCCCACTTTTAACTACACATTCACTTAAAAATCAATATTCAAAAGATTTTTTGTCCCAGACCATCAAACAAGGGCCAAATTTGTTTACACGAGTTAGGCTTTTAATTATATGAGTGTCATTATTAGATATGTTAGGTAGTTTAAGTCTTATATAATTTATTTCGGACAAATGGGTGTGTAACGATTTTACGGAAGTGTCGCGCATAGCTGTCTAGCAAGATTGTAAATTTAGTGTGTTTTTCCAACTCAAATGTTTAATGTGACCTATATAGGCTTTTAAACTATATAAAACTATATTTCTAAGGTATGTTAATAGATAGGTTAAGTCATTCCCTAAATATTTTCATGAATTTATACGATGGCTTAGTATGTCAAATAATTTTCAAGTTCAACTCACTCAAATAGAATTTTCCAATAGTGAATTCCTAGTGTTCTTTCATATCTCCTATACTTTAATTATAACGTGTACGCCTATTTTCCTAATGAAAGCAAGTTTCTGCATTTAATAAGTTTATGATAGTGGCACTCGGGTCTCCAGAACTCAGGACATCACAATTGGTGGCCCCAACATCATAAATCTGAAAAAAAAAAATACTTTAAAGTACCGAAAGACCTTGCCTATCTAAACGATTCAGTTTCCAAATTAACAGGTGTGGTAGCACAGGAACAAAGAATTGGCAAGTCATCCAAGGGATGGTATGAAGCATGTTTATCGTCTTTAACCAATCAAATGCATACAAGTAAGAATTATTGGTGGCACCAACATCATAAATCTGAAAAAGTATTGTAAAGAAGTACCGAAAGACCTCACCTATCCAAACGACAAATGCGCCCATCGGCTATCCTATCAAGAGTTCTTTTTATAGCTGATTTCCAATTAAAAGGGAATGACCCGCCCTGGAGAAAATTTTGAGACATCTAAAAACAGGGTAGATGAAATACAAGATGGAAAGTTCAAGCAGATGAAAGCTTACCCAACCAAAACTCCTAGACAAGTCATTTCCAGTACCAAGTGGGATAATTCCTGTAGGGGGAACTGGCAATCGGCCCTGTTTGTCAAGCTCTCCTAGGCATCCAAGGACCCAGCCCACAGTACCATCACCTCCTGCAACCTGTCAACAACAAGATAACTTGAAGATTTACATCTAAAATTATTGCGATAATAGAAAACAAGCAGGTACAACTTCAGGGAATTCAAAAGAATGAAGGATTTAGGTTAGTGTGGATGCCTACCACAACCCTCAGTTTTTCACGAGTCTCTTCAGCACAGCTGTCCCCAAGAGCAGCAAACTTCTCCAGGCAACCCAATCCATACTGAACAAATTCCTGAGGCTTCACCACTAAGAGATCAAAAACCTGGAAAATTTAAAAGGAAAGAAAAAGGGAACAAATTCACATGTGAGTTTCCAATGTTATTCTAGACCACAGATTTCTTGCACTGACAATAAACAGGGGAATTAATATCAAACAGAAAAGAGGAAAACTTTATATGACTTAAGCTCTTTATGCAGTGAGCCCTTGATAATAGAACTCTATCAGAGTAACACCCGGTCAGAGTTTATGGATGTAGGCTTTAGGTCAGGACCCAAAATCTAAAATCAATTTTTTTTTTTAAGCAAAACACCAACACAACCTTAAGCGCCACAAGGGAATGCTGATGGGCGTTTGGATTTCCCAACCGTATATATAAAAACAAAACCCACAAGAATAAAAGGGAAGGGGGGCGTAAACCTGACCTTCCAAAATCTAACATCATTCGCAGTGCTTGAGAGTAAAGAAATTCAATTACCCAATCAGTTTCCTAAAACCTATTCAAGTGCTTCCAATGAAAGAACAAATAGGCTAATCACAAGTTTCTAGATGGGACAACATAACTGATCAGAATAAAACCTGATTCCAGTGAATGAAACATCCAATGGAAGAATAGAGATCAAGAGAAATATTAGCAGCACTACTCCAATACCAAGTAGTTTTACTTCTTCTTAGGATTCCCTTTCTTTGTTTCTAACTTCCCTTTTTTTTTTTTTTTTCTTTTTTGTGATCACCCGAATTCCTTTCTGTAACCTTAAAATTAAATTAGAGCTTGTCCAGGAAAAATATAAACTTCATAGAGGGAGCATATTTAGTCAAAAAAAGAGGTCCACTCTGCTGAGAAAAAACTGTGATTTTGTTGACACATTCCTTTAAAACAAGCTATCAAAGCCTTATCTCATCATCATCCATGGTTGGCTACACGAATTTTATTTGTTGACTACAGTCTGCACTCTATCAAGAATAATCTCTGCAATTATATCACAAAATGTCAAATCCTTTAAAGTTACTTCAATCTGTGTGATTATAGGTTACCCTTCAGTGAAATATAGTCATACCACGAATACCTTTACACCACTACAAAAAAGGAAAGTGTAAATTCTTTTGTTTTCCACAAAAGTAACTTATAGTGAACATTATTAAACTATGCTAAAAAAATCCTGATTTTACTTTTTAAAACCTTAATTAAACAGTTGAATTTCCCTTGCCCAGCTCAAAAGGGAACCCACCAATTCCTACAAAAAAAGTGGGTAAAAAAATTAAGAAACACATAAAAACTCATCCCACCAATTCCGAAATTCGTCACGTGTACAGTGTACTGTATGTACAGACACGGTCCCAGAAAAAACTGAAAATTTGCAGCCGCATAAATTTCAAACAGCAATAAATGATCGTCTACATGTTCTTTAAATATACACGTGAGCATAGCACAGCGACAAAAATACACTTATGAGTGTTTAGATGACCTGCTCTTCGCCCATGAGAGTTTGAAGTCGGGCTTTTAGTTCGGGACCGTGGCGCCCACCGCTCTTGGAATTAATAAAAACAACCAATGGCGACTCGGGCATCTCCGGTGGCTCGGCTCCATCCGTGTGAGCCGCCTGGTAGAGCTGAGTCACTGTATTGGCTTCGACGTTCTTAGCCTGGATCGCCTCCTTCATCGCCAGTCTCATGTATTCAGGCAGCGTTATTTTTTTCCTCAACTCCTCCTTGGGGATCCGCACGCCGGCCAAAGTGCACCCGCGTAAAGAATCGATCACAGAAGACCGCCCGGAGGACGTTGATGACCCACCCCGGCTAGTCGGCGAGTCCATTTGTTCACAAGTTTCGATTTTAGGGCTTCCGGTGCTAGTGTTTTCGTCAATTTTGGGGAAAATGTGGGAGGATCAGAATCTTTAGGATAACCCCATTGTAGGGTAACGGAGGTGGTGGAGAATCAAGAATTGTTTGATTTTCAAAAGGCTAAATATATTCGATCCACAATTTTTAATAAAATTACATTGAAAAAGTTTATAATATTCTTATTCTCAAATTAAGCTAAATTGTTTCTAATTATAATTTCTCTTCAATTTTTTTTTTTAAATAGAATAAAATAATAAATAAATAATAATAATAATAATAATAATAATAAAGATTAAATATTTTATCCTCATTTTAAAGCAAGTAAACAATATTTGCCACTTAAACCATAATTAAGGATAAGATATTCTAATAAATAAAATATTAAAAAAAATTAAGAATATAAGAGTCTGTTTGATTGTAAGAGTGAAATTTGGTTGGAAAGAAAATGAATTATATGGAATTGAATTGCCTAAAATTATTTTCGTGAAACATTGTCAATTAATTGTGTTTGATTCGTATAATTTTCCACGTTAAAAATATTTATGGAAATCGTCCATTAAAGGGAAATTTTTTTTATAATTGATGATAAAATTTGTATTAATTGCCAAAAAATAAAAAATAACCTGGAAGTCATTTTCCCACCTAAATATTGGAAAAATTGTTTCCTTCGTTTCCTTCAATTGGTGCATTTGTGGAGGGTGGGTGGAATTAGTTTCATGGCAAACAAAACCCATCAAACAACCATTTCCATTAAAATTGTTCTTCATTTTCCACGGGATTAAAAAAAAGGCTATCAAACATATAAAGTGCAATAATAAATGCAGGTTAATAACATTTAGCAACTCCCATTTTTTCGAAAATTCATTTTTCAAAAAATTTATTATTAACGATACATTATCCTATAAAATAATTACACGTAAATCGAAAAAAATTCTTATTTTTTAACACACAATCTCCAACTACATATTATTCAAAAATGTGTTCGAACAAGGGTTTAGTCCTTATTTCAGCCTCATTTTTCACAAAACAAAAATATAATAATAAGGATAAGGATAAGGATTTTTGTAATAATGATTTTTTGAAAAATGTGTGGTTAAAATGTATAAAAAAATTTAAGTTTACGTGCAAATTATTTTTTTGGTATAATGTATGATTAAAGATTTTAATAAAAAATAATGAAATTTGTGGTTATAAAAATTAAGAAAAGTTAAGAGTACTATGTGTGACTTAAGTCCCTATTTGTCTCATTTTAAAATAAATTTTTTTTAACTCTGATACTAACTTTTAATCACACATTCACATAATAAAATATTTTTTTCATAAATTCAAAAAAATTTCCTACTTTTTAATCAAGGATTCTAAAATCACTATTCAAAACATCATTTTTTGAAAATAATGGCCACCAAACAAGAGCTAAAATGAGTTTGAGGAAAAATAGCTTTAAAAAATTAGGGCTGCTTTACGATATCTAAAACTTTTTATTAATTTTTCAATTGCTTTTAAAAACTCGTTTGACTAATTTTATGAAGTGTTTCTTCTAGTTAGAATAATTTTAAAGAAAACTAATCCATTGTAACTTTTTTTTAAATCGCTTCTATTATAGAAAACTTTTTAAAAATTTTATTATAAAACAAAAAAATTAAGAAAATATTCTTATTAACTCTTTTACATAGATCAAAAGCAAAAGCAAAAGCAAAAATAGTATCAAATTGACCATATATGATGAGTGATATAGTTTATGTTTGGTACACATTAAAATTTTCATTCTTATTATTTTACTCATTTTCAACCACACGTTTTTTAATAAAACAATATTTTTCATCACATTAATAATTTTTTTTCTTTTTCAACCACACATTCTCCATCAATCTACTATTTCAGAATACATTCTTTTAAAATAATGTGGCTCAAACGTAGTGTTGATTGAGAATAAATTAAGTCTCCGTTTGATTTGATTAAAAATCAATTTTTACCGAGAATTCTAGACATAAGTTTCTGGATGTGTATGGCTGTGATAGGTGATCTGGCAAGGTTCTTATCAAGATTCATTTGGCATGGTAGACAACCTTTTTAAGTTCCTTTCACCGTCTTCATAATACAGTACAACTAATCTATGCAGGGACTATTACTTTTTAAATTGGAAAACCAAATCCCAACAAATTGATGGGAATTAATTTTCATTAAAAACAAGGAATTGGAATCATGTGAGCCAAAACTAAGAAAATGAATTGTCAAGAAAATTTAGTGTATCAAACATGCCTAAAGTGAAAGATGAAATTTCTTTTTCATTTTCCATAGAACTTTTCGGTCAATCAAACAGGGCATTAATGTCACTGTAGCGAGATTGTTAATAAAATAGAACGTAGTAGGATCCAAAGAAGTTTAGTCGTATTTTATTATTTTGTGAGGTAACGACGTCAAGTCGCAATTAAAACTTCAATGTCACGGTTCTATATATACTTTATGATAAGATTGTCACATCAGATCTCGAGTCACTTAAATTGCGACACCTCGTCGTGTCTAGCGAGTTATTGCATTTTGATAAATTCGAGGTTCGAAATGTCGATGAGTTAAATAGATGGTCCTATAATGCTGAATCATCTTATAAAATATTATTTCCATATCATGTGTAACACGCACAATCATCGGTGGCCCAAGCATCAATAATTCAAGATTACTTGTACCAAAATTTTGTTCATTTATCTGAGAATATAGAGTCTGTCTGAGCTCTATTTTTACAAAAGAATATATTTTGAAATAGCAGATTGATGAAAAATATGTTGTTAAAAATTAAGAAAAAATTTTAAATTTTCGTATAATATTATTTTATTGAAAAATGTGATTGTAAAAAAGAAAGAAAAAAAAGTATTCTTGAAATAAGGGAATCAAACAAGGGTATCATTAATTGAAATACTAAGCAGGTAGATTTCGTTTTCTTGTAGCTATTATTATACCTCTCTTTATTTGGAAACCAGAGGGGATATTCTTGCTATTTAATTTAATAAACAAAGCAAGGCCAAGCTATTATTATACCTTTCTTTATTTGGAAACCAGAGAGGGCATTCTTGTTATTTAATTAACAAAGCAAGGTCAATTTCGACAAACGCGTGAGACGATGCGACAGCGCGGTCGGACCAATCAAAGTAATTTGCAGACGGGCGACATGATTAATGTTTCCATCCAAACTTTCTAGAAACTTTACTTATACATAAATAAATAAGTTTCATGATAAATGATTTTAATTCCAGCACCACAATTTTTCTTATATTGAGTTTGTGAACAACGGGAAGAAGAAATTGGTCAAACTTGAAAAGTTGCGTAACATAGCATCAAAATAAATTTGGAGGGCCAAATTAGATATCTGAGCAAAGTTAAGGGATAAATGTGTAACATTGTCCATCAATGATTTGATCACCGTTTTGTGTATGAGATGAAAAGGTGACATTTGTTCGCGTGAAATCCACAGCGTACGAGATCGTTATACAAGTAATAAAATATGTGAGTTAAGAGTATCGCCCCCACGAGAAATAAGGTCTAATTTGTAATTCAATAATTTTTTTGAAATTCGAAATGTGATTAAATAAAAATAAATGGTTCTTATATTATTTATAATAATTCTAAACTAATAAAACAAATGAAGTGTTTATTTAATATATGAATGTTTGTATCGGAATCGTGAATCTTTATATTGTCATTTAATTCAATTCTCAAATTCGTAATCTAGTAAATTCATGTATTCAAGACAATGGATAATCCACTGTTATTCAATATTCTTTTCCACGATATATTAAACATATGTTTAACACGACCCGATCATATTCTTAGTCCGAATTCATATGAGAAACATCCATTAATTCACATGATTTATCACACATGATTGCATATGCCATAGATATTATTCCTAGCACCTATTGCCCATGTGTTGATTTTGCCGCATTCTAAATTTATTGTGAGTATTTCTACGCTACAACAAGCAACTTACTATTTAATTGGTGATCAAGCAATCAAATAATTCAATGGAAATGCAAAATCAATCATAAAATCAATCAAGAAAAATCAAGAAATACAAAATTAATTGTCTTGAATTAAAATAAGAACTTGTTTGTCTCCCATTATTTGGAGAAGAATGAAGTTTTGAATAGTATTTTTTGAAGAATGTGTGATTGAAATTTAAAGTAACTTTATTGGTTTGTGTGTGAAATATTTTATTGAATGAATGTGTGGTGAAAATTTTTATTGTAGCAAACAGAGTTTTAGATTAATTGTAAACAAACAGGAGCTAAATAAACAATATGGTTCATCATTCATCCAATACAATGAAAAATTTAGCTTAATATTCTTATAATTAAATTACACATGAATAATTGAAAAATATCACCCGAAAATTAGTAACATCTATCCAGACAAAAGAGGGTAAAGAGTAGTGATTTGAAAACTAATCTTAGATTACGTCCACTGGAAAAGAGTGAAAAAAAATTAATTTTAGGGATGTTTGAATCCCACGAGCGGAGAAAGGAATATAATTGACTCTTAAGGTCGGGAATTGAATCGACTTATACTTGCATATCGTTGTATTTGATTCTTCTCACACACATTTTGCATTGGAAAAGGTAAGAATTTGACTTTTGTACTATAATTTTGAAGTGGTTCATGAATTCGATATTACCTCTTCAATGATGAGCCATAAAAAACAAGCAATCCAACCAAAAACATATTTGAATATTTTGGTAGTGTGTTTTATTTGTGTGTTTGTGAGTCTTATTTGTGTGTTGTTCTATGTTTGCTCGAGGTCAAGTAAAGAATTAAGTTTGGGAGTGTTTGATAAGTATAAGTCATTGATTAAACTAATACCTTTAAAACATAGTTTTCGACTTGTTCTTGAGCACTTTTGAGCATTTTGATGTGTTTGTTCTTGTTGTTTTATAGTTTAAATATGAGAAAATGGTGTATTTGGAGCTTGAGATGGAGCCATGTGTAATCATGAAAGTGGGCTTGAAGAAGAGACAAAAACGAAGGCAAACAAAATGACGGAAGAAAGCTAGGTACAACAGCGCCATAAGTGGGCGGAAAGGCAAAAAAAAAAATAGCAGAAGGCTGGGCGCCGCGACACAGCTCCTAGGAGCTGCAGTGCCCAGCCCAAAAAAGTAGCAGAATTGTGGTGCTGATGTGCCCGCCATTGGCCGTTGCGGCACCGCAGAAGAAAAGCTGGCGTCGCAGCGCCACTTCTTCAGAACAAGGAAATCATGTTTTTTATAAATTTTTCGGCCCGGTCCAACTTCAATCAATCTTGATACTTTAATAGACTATAAATACAACACTGAAGACCTAAACTAGGAGGAGAAAAAACGGCTTAAGGGGCAAGAAAAAGGAGGAATCATCAATAGCAAAAACAACAACGAATTGGAGAAGAATTCAAGCGACAAAACAGTTTTTCTTATTCTTTTCTTCTCTATGTTCTTTATTTTAGAATTTTATATATTGTTTCTAGTATTCATGAACTAATTTTACTATCTAGGGTTTGATGTAACTAAACTTGAGCCATGTTTGGATTCTAATATAGTTAATTCATTTGATTTTTTTCATTAATTTATTTGTGTTAATTCTTGCGCAATGCTTTCAATTACCTTATCAATAATTGAATGATTTGATACTTTAAATTTTGATACTCGANTTTTTTCATTAATTTATTTGTGTTAATTCTTGCGCAATGCTTTCAATTACCTTATCAATAATTGAATGATTTGATACTTTAAATTTTGATACTCGAGAGAGAGAAATTTAGGCGTGATTTAAGAATAACATAACCTAAGAAATTATATGTTTAGAGAAAAAGTATAATTCCTTTGAGACTTATCTCATTTAAGAATCCTACGTATATAATTTCTATAGTATTAATTCGACATAGAGATATTGAAATTAAAATATAGAAATATGTTCAATTTAGCACTTAAGAGAGAGAATAAAATTTAATCTAAGATTCTTGCCTATAATTTCAGGGAAAATCGATAGAAGTAACTATAGAAATTGAAATACATTGTTAATAGTGAGGTGAAATCAATCACAAGGCTTTCTCACATTGATAATTCTCCTATAGTTTGTTTTATTTCAATTGAATTGTCACACATCCTCATTATTTTAGTATAAAAGTATTGACGTGAGATTTGATTTTGTCTAGATAAAGTAAAAGTTGAAATAATTATGGTACTTAGCAGAAATTAAATTACAATCCATGTGCGTTCGACACTTTGATTCCATCACTATATTACAAAACTTAATATCGTACACTTGCGACATAAATCACGGTATAAAAAATGCGTGACAAAATTATAGGGTTGACTTCGTTGATATACAGACCGAATATTCCAGGAAAGCACTTGTTTTATCAAGCTTTGAAATTCAACATGAGGTGCATAAAGTGACTTCTTTTCCGGAAATTAAAAATACGATAAATCGGCTTCTAGTAAGGCATATTGAAAATAAACCACAACGTATTCGATATATAATATAATTGATATAAAAATAGAATGCATAAGAAATTCGTCAAAGATGTGAAAGGAAAAACAGTCTTTATTAGTTTTATAATGTCTTACCACCATTGACCAACAATCAGCTAGACTAGAGAAGAAACATTCAGAGAAATTAGCTGAAGCTACGACAAATGGTCCTCCTGTGGAAACATTTGGTCTTAGTTTCCCAAAAAGAAGGTGTATTTATATTGAATTAGCATGGAAAGCAAAATATTTGTACAAAGGAGCACGCGGTAGGTCTCCCTCAAGATTAATAAACTAGGTACATTTTGTGCGTACCCGCATCTTGATGTCCAAAAATTGAAGTCGAAACATATTAATAGAAGAATAACCAATGTTTTCCTTTGATACATCACGTTTGAAACTCAAACTAATATTAGGGTCAAAAGCAAAAACTATTTATTCATGCTTCCGAATTATGATCGGCTATTGACACTCATGCTCGTAAGGCTCGGTTTGGATTGGATCAATGTAGCTGATATCTAATGAGATGTTTGGCCAGATAACGAACGTTAGACACTGCAATTTAGAGGCGGCCATCATCCACCGAATTGGGCTTCATCAAATTTTGTTATTTTCTTTGTGGAGGCACGGGGTTTAATAGGTTCATTATTAAATTTTGGACATATAGAGGGCTAATTTGCATTTTCGAACAAAGAAATGGGGTTAATGTACATTTTCTAAAATGGACATAGAATGTTACAAGTTTGTTTGGGGAATTTTAAAAGTTCATTTTGATTTATAGTGAAATTTTAGCCGTGGACTTGAAATGTGGTCAATTTAGGAAGATTGTGCCAAAAAAAAAAAAAATGTCATTTTTTTATGGGATAATTGCAACTGGGGCAATTTCTTCAATTTTGTAGCTTTTATTAGAGCCTTTTATTTGTTGCACTCACAATCCCAAACTTTTCGTTCTCCTGTAACAAAAGGACATAGTTAGTTGAACATGAAAAATGACTTTTACATTTTGTGAACAATTTTAAAAAGAGAAAAATATTAACTTTTTATTTTCACATAAAATAATTAAATAAGAAACAAAAAATGAGGAAAAAAATCATCTTCATCTTCATCTCAACCCAACCCCAATTTCACCTTACATAATCAAATCGAATCCCCATCCCACCCACTTCCGCCACCGTCTACCACCCGAAAAAAAAATATATATAAAAAAAATTAAGCAAACACGAACAACTTCAAATTAAGTACCTAGTTGGCTAGAGTAAAACAGTTGATTAAAATTTAATCATATATTTCATTGAACCCATAAATTTTATCAATTTTTTAACCTTAGATCTCTCTCTTTCTCTCTCTCAATCAAAATTCACTAAAAAAACCTAATTTTTAGCTAAATCAAATTTGGACTAAATTAAATCACGAAGTTTCAAAGACAATCCTAGCTACAAAATGTTTAGTATGACATGTTTTGACCACAAAAATACAGGACAGATAATGAATAAATACACGAGTAATTTGAAATAAAATATAAATACAATTGTCAACTTTGAATCTTTTCAACAATATCGGACGACACCTTTTTCCTATTCAAAATCATCCATATTCTGATCATTCAATACAATAAGTTAACTAATTGCAACAAAAATTAAGTCACAAAAGATGGAGAAATGAAAACATGGATTCCAAGAGCAAGTGCATTACAGGACTCAAAGTCTTACATTCTAGTCCTAGATGCTATAAAATTCTAATATACATGACAAGGTACAACTCAGCGTCTTACACAATGCATCTGACTATTCAAAATAAACAAACCAACAATGGAGATTGGATCACTTCAAACACCTTTCTACACTACACTATTCAGAATAGGAGAATAAGAATTTTGCTTCCCGTATGTTTTACCTGTACACTCACATGGGTGGGTCCCGCATTAATTAAAAAATTGTCAAAAAATCCTCCCCCCCCCACCATTGTGATGTATCGTTGGGGGTTACCTGTACTCAAGCTTCACTCGGAGAACCAATCAACAGCATCAAGTAGAATCCAACTAGGTAGAAATTCTTATCCCGACGCAGCCCTACAACCTTATTTCGAAGTTCATACATCATGCATAGGTCCTCGCTCTCTTAATCAAGTTCAGCTAGCCGTAATATCAGATTTTGAATCTCCCGACGCAATACACTGTTCTCAGCTTCACGTCTCCTTATGTTTTGCAGCAACCCCAAGATAATATATTTCGGTCGAGATTACATAGCAGGATCATACCAATCAAAGTAATAGCATGCCATTGACGTTCCATAATTGCCACAACCAAAAAATTGTCTACCGGGATTACCATTTGTCCATGACGTCTTCAAGACTGAGATTTTTCTGCAGTAACATAAAGGAGATAACTGTGTGTTGGTTGCTATCCGATGATGACTCCATGCTTACAGGTGATATAACCATGAACTGATGAGAGATCTTTCACATTACGGGTACAATTGCAAGTTCCATTTATTGCTTGGTCTTGGCTCGGCAACGACAGGTTGGGAGTCTAGTCTCGACACCAACGATAAAATGGGCTTGGGGGGCGCGCACTTAAGGTTTTGAGAAATGGAGATAAGCATATCGGGAGGTCTCGATAACGAGCTAGGGTGGTGATTTGCAGGTTTAATTCGTCGATTGTCGGTTCTTTGCGGGGCAATTTGTCGCTGATGGGGGGATGAGGGATTTTACAAATTTGGGAAAATCGGTATGGAGAGGAAAAGGGTGTGTTTTTGATGTTGTATGTGTGTGTCG
Organism: Fraxinus anomala; assembly: GCA_903798345.1. Lineage (NCBI taxonomy): Eukaryota > Viridiplantae > Streptophyta > Magnoliopsida > Lamiales > Oleaceae > Fraxinus > Fraxinus anomala. Next base: position 557 of record CAIGRN010006382.1, on the reverse strand, counting down.
CGTTCCTTTTTATCATTTTATTGAATTTTTTTAATTGATAAAAATATGTGTCCAATAAAAACTCTACTAAAAAAATACACCTCACTAGCAACTATCCAACGTGGCCTTTATTTCTTACACAAACGTGTTACGTCACAGATTCCGCCACACGTCATCCAATCCGTTAATTAGTTTAACAGAATATGGTTTGGTGATGGATGAGGTTGTTGTTTTTAAAGTTCAATGACTAATCGCGTTGTTAGTTCAATAACCTAGTGGAAACTTCAGGTAAATTTCAGTGATAAATGGGGTAATTAACTTGTTACGTGATACATTAAGGTACTATTTATATATAGATAAAACACTTCAAATTACAAATTTGAAGATTTGACTTGACTTATTATGTACAATAATTGTCATGTGTTACATGATCCTTCACGTGCTACATGACACATTAAGGGAGGTAAGTTGTGTAATTGGAAAGGAAAATTATGTTATTTGCTTACATTACATTTAAAATTCAAAAAATATTAGTACTACTTTTAAATTCAACAAAAACTGCTTTTTTTTTTTTTTTT